>CAWWDY010002467.1:0-25302 GCA_963942605.1 Poecilus cupreus
GGCGATTTATGAGAAATGACTATAAAATTGCTGTTTTAAACTTGCAAAAACATAGAAAAACGCTGTTTTGAACTATTCAAACTGACAAATTCATGTTTCTTTCGTGTGAAACGGCGATTTATGAGAAATGACGATAAAATTGCTGTTTTAAACTTGCAAAAACATAGAAAAACGCTGTTTTTTAACTATTCAAACTGACAATTTCATGTTTCTTTCGTGTGAAACGGCGATTTATGAGAAATGACGATAAAATTGCTGTTTTAAACTTGCAGAAACATAGAAAAACGCTGTTTTTAACTATTCAAACTGATAAATTCATGTTTCTTTCGTTCGAAACGGTGGATTTTTGTGAAATCACGATAAAACTTCTGTTTTAAACTTGCAAAAACATAGAAAAACGCTGTTTTGAACTATTCAAACTGATAAATTCATGTTTCTTTCGTGTGAAACGGCGATTTATGAGAAATGACGATAAAATTGCTGTTTTAAACTTGCAAAAACATAGAAAAACGCTGTTTTTAACTATTCAAACTGATAAATTCAGGTTTCTTTCGTGTAAAACGGCGTTTTATGAGAATTGACGATAAAATTGCTGTTTTAAACTTGCAAAAACCTAGAAAAACGCTGTTTTGAACTATTCAAACTGACAAATTCATGTTTCTTCCGTGTGAAACGGCGATTTATGAGAAATGACTATAAAATTGCTGTTTTAAACTTGCAAAAACATAGAAAAACGCTGTTTTGAACTATTCAAACTGACAAATTCATGTTTCTTTCGTGTGAAACGGCGATTTATGAGAAATGACGATAAAATTGCTGTTTTAAACTTGCAAAAACATAGAAAAACGCTGTTTTTAACTATTCAAACTGACAATTTCATGTTTCTTTCGTGTGAAACGGCGATTTATGAGAAATGACGATAAAATTGCTGTTCTAAACTTGCAAAAACATAGAAAAACGCTGTTTTTAACTATTCAAACTGATAAATTCAGGTTTCTTTCATGTGAAACGGCGATTTATGAGAAATGACGATAAAATTGCTGTTTTAAACTTGCAAAAACATAGAAAAAACGCTGTTTTTAACTATTCAAACTGACAATTTCATGTTTCTTTCGTGTGAAACGGCGTTTTATGAGAAACGACGATAAAATTGCTGTTTTAAACTTGCAAAAACATAGAAAAACGCTGTTTTGAACTATTCAAACTGACAAATTCATGTTTCTTTCGTGTGAAACGGCGATTTATGAGAAATGACGATAAAATTGCTGTTTTAAACTTGCAAAAACATAGAAAAACGCTGTTTTTAACTATTCAAACTGACAATTTCATGTTTCTTTCGTGTGAAACGGCGATTTATGAGAAATGACGATAAAATTGCTGTTTTAAACTTGCAAAAACATAGAAAAACGCTGTTTTCAACTATTCAAACTGACAAATTCATGTTTCTTTCGTGTGAAACGGCGATTTATGAGAAATGACGATAAAATTGCTGTTTTAAACATGAAAAAACATAGAAAAACGCTGTTTTGAACTATTCAAACTGACAAATTCATGTTTCTTTCGTGTGAAACGGCGATTTATGAGAAATGACGATAAAACTGCTGTTTTAAACTTGCAAAAACATAGAAAAACGCTGTTTTGAACTATTCAAACTGATAAATTCATGTTTCTTTCGTGTGAAACGGCGATTTATGAGAAATGACGATAAAATTTCTGTTTTAAACTTGCAAAAACATAGAAAAACGCTGTTTTTAACTATTCAAACTGATAAATTCAGGTTTCTTTCGTGTGAAACGGCGTTTTATGAGAATTGACGATAAAATTGCTGTTTTAAACTTGCAAAAACATAGAAAAACGCTGTTTTGAACTATTCAAACTGACAAATTCATGTTTCTTTCGTGTGAAACGGCGATTTATGAGAAATGACGATAAAATTGCTGTTTTAAACTTGCAAAAACATAGAAAAAACGCTGTTTTGAACTATTCAAACTGACAAATTCATGTTTCTTTCGTGTGAAACGGCGATTTATGAGAAATGACGATAAAATTGCTGTTTTAAACTTGCAAAAACATAGAAAAACGCTGTTTCGAACTATTCAAACTGACAAATTCATGTTTCTTTCGTGTGAAACGGCGATTTATGAGAAATGACGATAAAATTGCTGTTTTAAACTTGCAAAAACATAGAAAAACGCTGTTTTTTAACTATTCAAACTGATAAATTCATGTTTTTTTCGTTCGAAACGGTGGATTTTTGTGAAATCACGATAAAACTTCTGTTTTAAACTTGCAAAAACATAGAAAAACGCTGTTTTGAACTATTCAAACTGATAAATTCATGTTTCTTTCGTGTAAAACGGCGATTTATGAGAAATGACGATAAAATTGCTGTTTTAAACTTGCAAAAACATAGAAAAACGCTGTTTTGAACTATTCAAACTGATAATTCCATGTTTCTTTCGTGTGAAACGGCGATTTATGAGAAATGACGATAAAATTTCTGTTTTAAACTTGCAAAAACATAGAAAAACGCTGTTTTTAACTATTCAAACTGATAAATTCAGGTTTCTTTCGTGTGAAACGGCGATTTATGAGAAATGACGATAAAATTGCTGTTTTAAACATGAAAAAACATAGAAAAACGCTGTTTTGAACTATTCAAACTGACAAATTCATGTTTCTTTCGTGTGAAACGGCGATTTATGAGAAATGACGATAAAATTGCTGTTTTAAACTTGCAAAAACATAGAAAAACGCTGTTTTCAACTATTCAAACTGACAAATTCATGTTTCTTTCGTGTGAAACGGCGATTTATGAGAAATGACGATAAAATTGCTGTTTTAAACTTGCAAAAACATAGAAAAACGCTGTTTTCAACTATTCAAACTGACAAATTCATGTTTCTTTCGTGTGAAACGGCGATTTATGAGAAATGACGATAAAATTGCTGTTTTAAACATGAAAAAACATAGAAAAAACGCTGTTTTGAACTATTCAAACTGACAAATTCATGTTTCTTTCGTGTGAAACGGCGATTTATGAGAAATGATAAAATTGCTGTTTTAAACTTGCAAAAACATAAAAAAACGCTGTTTTTAACTATTCAAACTGATAAATTCAGGTTTCTTTCGTTCGAAACGGTGGATTTTTGTGAAATCACGATAAAACTGCTGTTTTAAACTTGCAAAAACATAGAAAAACGCTGTTTTGAACTATTCAAACTGATAAATTCATGTTTCTTTCGTGTGAAACGGCGATTTATGAGAAATGACGATAAAATTTCTGTTTTAAACTTGCAAAAACATAGAAAAACGCTGTTTTTAACTATTCAAACTGATAAATTCAGGTTTCTTTCGTGTAAAACGGCGTTTTATGAGAATTGACGATAAAATTGCTGTTTTAAACTTGCAAAAACCTAGAAAAACGCTGTTTTGAACTATTCAAACTGACAAATTCATGTTTCTTTCGTGTGAAACGGCGATTTATGAGAAATGACGATAAAATTGCTGTTTTAAACTTGCAAAAACATAGAAAAACGCTGTTTTGAACTATTCAAACTGACAAATTCATGTTTCTTTCGTGTGAAACGGCGATTTATGAGAAATGACGATAAAATTGCTGTTTTAAACTTGCAAAAACATAGAAAAACGCTGTTTTTAACTATTCAAACTGATAAATTCATGTTTCTTCCGTGTGAAACGGCGATTTATGAGAAATGACGATAAAATTGCTGTTTTAAACTTGCAAAAACATAGAAAAACGCTGTTTTTAACTATTCAAACTGATAAATTCATGTTTCTTTCGTGTGAAACGGCGATTTATGAGAAATGACGATAAAATTGCTGTTTTAAACTTGCAAAAACATAGAAAAACGCTGTTTTTAACTATTCAAACTGATAAATTCATGTTTCTTTCGTTCGAAACGGTGGATTTTTGTGAAATCACGATAAAACTTCTGTTTTAAACTTGCAAAAACATATAAAACGCTGTTTTGAACTATTCAAAATGACAAATTCATGTTTCTTTCGTGTGAAACGGCGATTTATGAGAAATGACGATAAAATTGCTGTTTTAAACTTGCAAAAACATAGAAAAACGCTGTTTTTAACTATTCAAACTGATAAATTCATGTTTCTTCCGTGTGAAACGGCGATTTATGAGAAATGACGATAAAATTGCTGTTTTAAACTTGCAAAAACATAGAAAAACGCTGTTTTTAACTATTCAAACTGATAAATTCATGTTTCTTTCGTTCGAAACGGTGGATTTTTGTGAAATCACGATAAAACTTCTGTTTTAAACTTGCAAAAACATAGAAAAAACGCTGTTTTGAACTATTCAAACTGATAAATTCAGGTTTCTTTCGTGTAAAACGGCGTTTTATGAGAATTGACGATAAAATTGCTGTTTTAAACTTGCAAAAACCTAGAAAAACGCTGTTTTGAACTATTCAAACTGACAAATTCATGTTTCTTCCGTGTGAAACGGCGATTTATGAGAAATGACTATAAAATTGCTGTTTTAAACTTGCAAAAACATAGAAAAAACGCTGTTTTGAACTATTCAAACTGACAAATTCATGTTTCTTTCGTGTGAAACGGCGATTTATGAGAAATGACGATAAAATTGCTGTTTTAAACTTGCAAAAACATAGAAAAACGCTGTTTTTAACTATTCAAACTGACAATTTCATGTTTCTTTCGTGTGAAACGGCGATTTATGAGAAATGACGATAAAATTGCTGTTTTAAACTTGCAGAAACATAGAAAAACGCTGTTTTTAACTATTCAAACTGATAAATTCATGTTTCTTTCGTTCGAAACGGTGGATTTTTGTGAAATCACGATAAAACTTCTGTTTTAAACTTGCAAAAACATAGAAAAACGCTGTTTTGAACTATTCAAACTGATAAATTCATGTTTCTTTCGTGTGAAACGGCGATTTATGAGAAATGACGATAAAATTGCTGTTTTAAACTTGCAAAAACATAGAAAAACGCTGTTTTTAACTATTCAAACTGATAAATTCAGGTTTCTTTCGTGTAAAACGGCGTTTTATGAGAATTGACGATAAAATTGCTGTTTTAAACTTGCAAAAACCTAGAAAAACGCTGTTTTGAACTATTCAAACTGACAAATTCATGTTTCTTCCGTGTGAAACGGCGATTTATGAGAAATGACTATAAAATTGCTGTTTTAAACTTGCAAAAACATAGAAAAACGCTGTTTTGAACTATTCAAACTGACAAATTCATGTTTCTTTCGTGTGAAACGGCGATTTATGAGAAATGACGATAAAATTGCTGTTTTAAACTTGCAAAAACATAGAAAAACGCTGTTTTTAACTATTCAAACTGACAATTTCATGTTTCTTTCGTGTGAAACGGCGATTTATGAGAAATGACGATAAAATTGCTGTTCTAAACTTGCAAAAACATAGAAAAACGCTGTTTTTAACTATTCAAACTGATAAATTCAGGTTTCTTTCATGTGAAACGGCGATTTATGAGAAATGACGATAAAATTGCTGTTTTAAACTTGCAAAAACATAGAAAAACGCTGTTTTTAACTATTCAAACTGACAATTTCATGTTTCTTTCGTGTGAAACGGCGTTTTATGAGAAACGACGATAAAATTGCTGTTTTAAACTTGCAAAAACATAGAAAAACGCTGTTTTGAACTATTCAAACTGACAAATTCATGTTTCTTTCGTGTGAAACGGCGATTTATGAGAAATGACGATAAAATTGCTGTTTTAAACTTGCAAAAACATAGAAAAACGCTGTTTTTAACTATTCAAACTGACAATTTCATGTTTCTTTCGTGTGAAACGGCGATTTATGAGAAATGACGATAAAATTGCTGTTTTAAACTTGCAAAAACATAGAAAAACGCTGTTTTCAACTATTCAAACTGACAAATTCATGTTTCTTTCGTGTGAAACGGCGATTTATGAGAAATGACGATAAAATTGCTGTTTTAAACATGAAAAAACATAGAAAAACGCTGTTTTGAACAATTCAAACTGACAAATTCATGTTTCTTTCGTGTGAAACGGCGATTTATGAGAAATGACGATAAAACTGCTGTTTTAAACTTGCAAAAACATAGAAAAACGCTGTTTTGAACTATTCAAACTGATAAATTCATGTTTCTTTCGTGTGAAACGGCGATTTATGAGAAATGACGATAAAATTTCTGTTTTAAACTTGCAAAAACATAGAAAAAACGCTGTTTTTAACTATTCAAACTGATAAATTCAGGTTTCTTTCGTGTGAAACGGCGTTTTATGAGAATTGACGATAAAATTGCTGTTTTAAACTTGCAAAAACATAGAAAAACGCTGTTTTGAACTATTCAAACTGACAAATTCATGTTTCTTTCGTGTGAAACGGCGATTTATGAGAAATGACGATAAAATTGCTGTTTTAAACTTGCAAAAACATAGAAAAACGCTGTTTTGAACTATTCAAACTGACAAATTCATGTTTCTTTCGTGTGAAACGGCGATTTATGAGAAATGACGATAAAATTGCTGTTTTAAACTTGCAAAAACATAGAAAAACGCTGTTTCGAACTATTCAAACTGACAAATTCATGTTTCTTTCGTGTGAAACGGCGATTTATGAGAAATGACGATAAAATTGCTGTTTTAAACTTGCAAAAACATAGAAAAACGCTGTTTTTAACTATTCAAACTGATAAATTCATGTTTTTTTCGTTCGAAACGGTGGATTTTTGTGAAATCACGATAAAACTTCTGTTTTAAACTTGCAAAAACATAGAAAAACGCTGTTTTGAACTATTCAAACTGATAAATTCATGTTTCTTTCGTGTAAAACGGCGATTTATGAGAAATGACGATAAAATTGCTGTTTTAAACTTGCAAAAACATAGAAAAACGCTGTTTTGAACTATTCAAACTGATAATTCCATGTTTCTTTCGTGTGAAACGGCGATTTATGAGAAATGACGATAAAATTTCTGTTTTAAACTTGCAAAAACATAGAAAAACGCTGTTTTTAACTATTCAAACTGATAAATTCAGGTTTCTTTCGTGTGAAACGGCGATTTATGAGAAATGACGATAAAATTGCTGTTTTAAACATGAAAAAACATAGAAAAACGCTGTTTTGAACTATTCAAACTGACAAATTCATGTTTCTTTCGTGTGAAACGGCGATTTATGAGAAATGACGATAAAATTGCTGTTTTAAACTTGCAAAAACATAGAAAAACGCTGTTTTCAACTATTCAAACTGACAAATTCATGTTTCTTTCGTGTGAAACGGCGATTTATGAGAAATGACGATAAAATTGCTGTTTTAAACTTGCAAAAACATAGAAAAACGCTGTTTTCAACTATTCAAACTGACAAATTCATGTTTCTTTCGTGTGAAACGGCGATTTATGAGAAATGACGATAAAATTGCTGTTTTAAACATGAAAAAACATAGAAAAACGCTGTTTTGAACTATTCAAACTGACAAATTCATGTTTCTTTCGTGTGAAACGGCGATTTATGAGAAATGATAAAATTGCTGTTTTAAACTTGCAAAAACATAAAAAAACGCTGTTTTTAACTATTCAAACTGATAAATTCAGGTTTCTTTCGTTCGAAACGGTGGATTTTTGTGAAATCACGATAAAACTGCTGTTTTAAACTTGCAAAAACATAGAAAAACGCTGTTTTGAACTATTCAAACTGATAAATTCATGTTTCTTTCGTGTGAAACGGCGATTTATGAGAAATGACGATAAAATTTCTGTTTTAAACTTGCAAAAACATAGAAAAACGCTGTTTTTAACTATTCAAACTGATAAATTCAGGTTTCTTTCGTGTAAAACGGCGTTTTATGAGAATTGACGATAAAATTGCTGTTTTAAACTTGCAAAAACCTAGAAAAACGCTGTTTTGAACTATTCAAACTGACAAATTCATGTTTCTTTCGTGTGAAACGGCGATTTATGAGAAATGACGATAAAATTGCTGTTTTAAACTTGCAAAAACATAGAAAAACGCTGTTTTGAACTATTCAAACTGACAAATTCATGTTTCTTTCGTGTGAAACGGCGATTTATGAGAAATGACGATAAAATTGCTGTTTTAAACTTGCAAAAACATAGAAAAACGCTGTTTTTAACTATTCAAACTGATAAATTCATGTTTCTTTCGTGTGAAACGGCGATTTATGAGAAATGACGATAAAATTGCTGTTTTAAACTTGCAAAAACATAGAAAAACGCTGTTTTTAACTATTCAAACTGATAAATTCATGTTTCTTTCGTTCGAAACGGTGGATTTTTGTGAAATCACGATAAAACTTCTGTTTTAAACTTGCAAAAACATAGAAAAACGCTGTTTTGAACTATTCAAACTGACAAATTCATGTTTCTTTCGTGTGAAACGGCGATTTATGAGAAATGACGATAAAATTGCTGTTTTAAACTTGCAAAAACATAGAAAAACGCTGTTTTTAACTATTCAAACTGATAAATTCATGTTTCTTTCGTGTGAAACGGCGATTTATGAGAAATGACGATAAAATTGCTGTTTTAAACTTGCAAAAACATAGAAAAACGCTGTTTTCAACTATTCAAACTGACAAATTCATGTTTCTTTCGTGTGAAACGGCGATTTATGAGAAATGACGATAAAATTGCTGTTTTAAACTTGCAAAAACATAGAAAAAGCTGTTTTGAACTATTCAAACTGACAAATTCATGTTTCTTTCGTGTGAAACGGCGATTTATGAGAAATGACGATAAAATTGCTGTTTTAAACATGAAAAAACATAGAAAAACGCTGTTTTGAACTATTCAAACTGACAAATTCATGTTTCTTTCGTGTGAAAAGGCGATTTATGAGAAATGACGATAAAATTGCTGTTTTAAACTTGCAAAAACATAGAAAAACGCTGTTTTTAACTATTCAAACTGATAAATTCAGGTTTCTTTCGTGTGAAACGGCGATTTATGAGAAATGACGATAAAATTGCTGTTTTAAACTTGCAAAAACATAGAAAAACGCTGTTTTGAACTATTCAAACTGACAAATTCATGTTTCTTTCGTGTGAAACGGCGATTTATGAGAAATGACGATAAAATTGCTGTTTTAAACTTGCAAAAACATAGAAAAACGCTGTTTTTAACTATTCAAACTGATAAATTCATGTTTCTTTCGTGTGAAACGGCGATTTATGAGAAATGACGCTAAAATTGCTGTTTTAAAATTCGCAAAAACATAGAAAAACGCTGTTTTTAACTATTCAAACTGATAAATTCATGTTTCTTTCGTTCGAAACGGTGGATTTTTGTGAAATCACGATAAAACTTCTGTTTTAAACTTGCAAAAACATAGAAAAACGCTGTTTTGAACTATTCAAACTGACAAATTCATGTTTCTTTCGTGTGAAACGGCGATTTATGAGAAATGACGATAAAATTGCTGTTTTAAACTTGCAAAAACATAGAAAAACGCTGTTTTTAACTATTCAAACTGATAAATTCATGTTTCTTTCGTGTGAAACGGCGATTTATGAGAAATGACGATAAAATTGCTGTTTTAAACTTGCAAAAACATAGAAAAACGCTGTTTTCAACTATTCAAACTGACAAATTCATGTTTCTTTCGTGTGAAACGGCGATTTATGAGAAATGACGATAAAATTGCTGTTTTAAACTTGCAAAAACATAGAAAAAGCTTTTTTGAACTATTCAAACTGACAAATTCATGTTTCTTTCGTGTGAAACGGCGATTTATGAGAAATGACGATAAAATTGCTGTTTTAAACATGAAAAAACATAGAAAAACGCTGTTTTGAACTATTCAAACTGACAAATTCATGTTTCTTTCGTGTGAAAAGGCGATTTATGAGAAATGACGATAAAATTGCTGTTTTAAACTTGCAAAAACATAGAAAAACGCTGTTTTTAACTATTCAAACTGATAAATTCAGGTTTCTTTCGTGTGAAACGGCGATTTATGAGAAATGACGATAAAATTGCTGTTTTAAACTTGCAAAAACATAGAAAAACGCTGTTTTGAACTATTCAAACTGACAAATTCATGTTTCTTTCGTGTGAAACGGCGATTTATGAGAAATGACGATAAAATTGCTGTTTTAAACTTGCAAAAACATAGAAAAACGCTGTTTTTAACTATTCAAACTGATAAATTCATGTTTCTTTCGTGTGAAACGGCGATTTATGAGAAATGACGATAAAATTGCTGTTTTAAACTTGCAAAAACATAGAAAAACGCTGTTTTTAACTATTCAAACTGATAAATTCATGTTTCTTTCGTTCGAAACGGTGGATTTTTGTGAAATCACGATAAAACTTCTGTTTTAAACTTGCAAAAACATAGAAAAACGCTGTTTTAAACTATTCAAACTGACAAATTCATGTTTCTTTCGTGTGAAACGGCGATTTATGAGAAATGACGATAAAATTGCTGTTTTAAACTTGCAAAAACATAGAAAAACGCTGTTTTTAACTATTCAAACTGATAAATTCATGTTTCTTTCGTGTGAAACGGCGATTTATGAGAAATGACGATAAAATTGCTGTTTAAAACTTGCAAAAACATAGAAAAACGCTGTTTTTAACTATTCAAACTGATAAATTCATGTTTCTTTCGTTCGAAACGGTGGATTTTTGTGAAATCACGATAAAACTTCTGTTTTAAACTTGCAAAAACATAGAAAAACGCTGTTTTGAACTATTCAAACTGATAAATTCATGTTTCTTTCGTGTGAAACGGCGATTTATGAGAAATGACGATAAAATTGCTGTTTTAAACTTGCAAAAACATAGAAAAACGCTGTTTTTAACTATTCAAACTGATAAATTCAGGTTTCTTTCGTGTAAAACGGCGTTTTATGAGAATTGACGATAAAATTGCTGTTTTAAACTTGCAAAAACCTAGAAAAACGCTGTTTTGAACTATTCAAACTGACAAATTCATGTTTCTTTCGTGTGAAACGGCGATTTATGAGAAATGACTATAAAATTGCTGTTTTAAACTTGCAAAAACATAGAAAAACGCTGTTTTGAACTATTCAAACTGACAAATTCATGTTTCTTTCGTGTGAAACGGCGATTTATGAGAAATGACGATAAAATTGCTGTTTTAAACTTGCAAAAACATAGAAAAACGCTGTTTTTAACTATTCAAACTGATAAATTCATGTTTCTTTCGTGTAAAACGGCGATTTATGAGAAATGACGATAAAATTGCTGTTTTAAACTTGCAAAAAAAAGAAAAACGCTGTTTTTAACTATTCAAACTGATAAATTCATGTTTCTTTCGTTCGAAACGGTGGATTTTTGTGAAATCACGATAAAACTTCTGTTTTAAACTTGCAAAAACATAGAAAAACGCTGTTTTAAACTATTCAAACTGACAAATTCATGTTTCTTTCGTGTGAAACGGCGATTTATGAGAAATGACGATAAAATTGCTGTTTTAAACTTGCAAAAACATAGAAAAACGCTGTTTTTAACTATTCAAACTGATAAATTCATGTTTCTTTCGTGTGAAACGGCGATTTATGAGAAATGACGATAAAATTGCTGTTTTAAACTTGCAAAAACATAGAAAAACGCTGTTTTTAACTATTCCAACTGATAAATTCATGTTTCTTTCGTTCGAAACGGTGGATTTTTGTGAAATCACGATAAAACTTCTGTTTTAAACTTGCAAAAACATAGAAAAACGCTGTTTTGAACTATTCAAACTGATAAATTCATGTTTCTTTCGTGTGAAACGGCGATTTATGAGAAATGACGATAAAATTGCTGTTTTAAACTTGCAAAAACATAGAAAAACGCTGTTTTTAACTATTCAAACTGATAAATTCAGGTTTCTTTCGTGTGAAACGGCGATTTATGAGAAATGACGATAAAATTGCTGTTTTAAACTTGCAAAAACATAGAAAAACGCTGTTTTTAACTATTCAAACTGACAATTTTTCTTTCGTGTGAAACGGCGTTTTATGAGAAACGACGATAAAATTGCTGTTTTAAACTTGCAAAAACATAGAAAAACGCTGTTTTGAACTATTCAAACTGACAAATTCATGTTTCTTTCGTGTGAAACGGCGATTTATGAGAAATGACGATAAAATTGCTGTTTTAAACTTGCAAAAACATAGAAAAACGCTGTTTTCAACTATTCAAACTGACAAATTCATGTTTCTTTCGTGTGAAACGGCGATTTATGAGAAATGACGATAAAATTGCTGTTTTAAACATGAAAAAACATAGAAAAACGCTGTTTTGAACTATTCAAACTGACAAATTCATGTTTCTTTCGTGTGAAACGGCGATTTATGAGAAATGACGATAAAACTGCTGTTTTAAACTTGCAAAAACATAGAAAAACGCTGTTTTGAACTATTCAAACTGATAAATTCATGTTTCTTTCGTGTGAAACGGCGATTTATGAGAAATGACGATAAAATTTCTGTTTTAAACTTGCAAAAACATAGAAAAACGCTGTTTTTAACTATTCAAACTGATAAATTCAGGTTTCTTTCGTGTGAAACGGCGTTTTATGAGAATTGACGATAAAATTGCTGTTTTAAACTTGCAAAAACATAGAAAAACGCTGTTTTGAACTATTCAAACTGACAAATTCATGTTTCTTTCGTGTGAAACGGCGATTTATGAGAAATGACGATAAAATTGCTGTTTTAAACTTGCAAAAACATAGAAAAACGCTGTTTTGAACTATTCAAACTGACAAATTCATGTTTCTTTCGTGTGAAACGGCGATTTATGAGAAATGACGATAAAATTGCTGTTTTAAACTTGCAAAAACATAGAAAAACGCTGTTTTTAACTATTCAAACTGATAAATTCATGTTTCTTTCGTGTGAAACGGCGATTTATGAGAAATGACGATAAAATTGCTGTTTTAAACTTGCAAAAACATAGAAAAACGCTGTTTTTAACTATTCAAACTGATAAATTCATGTTTCTTTCGTTCGAAAAGGTGGATTTTTGTGAAATCACGATAAAACTTCTGTTTTAAACTTGCAAAAACATAGAAAAACGCTGTTTTGAACTATTCAAACTGATAAATTCATGTTTCTTTCGTGTGAAACGGCGATTTATGAGAAATGACGATAAAATTGCTGTTTTAAACTTGCAAAAACATAGAAAAACGCTGTTTTTAACTATTCAAACTGATAAATTCAGGTTTCTTTCGTGTGAAACGGCGATTTATGAGAAATGACGATAAAATTGCTGTTTTAAACTTGCAAAAACATAGAAAAACGCTGTTTTTAACTATTCAAACTGACAATTTCATGTTTCTTTCGTGTGAAACGGCGTTTTATGAGAAACGACGATAAAATTGCTGTTTTAAACTTGCAAAAACATAGAAAAACGCTGTTTTGAACTATTCAAACTGACAAATTCATGTTTCTTTCGTGTGAAACGGCGATTTATGAGAAATGACGATAAAATTGCTGTTTTAAACTTGCAAAAACATAGAAAAACGCTGTTTTTAACTATTCAAACTGACAATTTCATGTTTCTTTCGTGTGAAACGGCGATTTATGAGAAATGACGATAAAATTGCTGTTTTAAACTTGCAAAAACATAGAAAAACGCTGTTTTCAACTATTCAAACTGACAAATTCATGTTTCTTTCGTGTGAAACGGCGATTTATGAGAAATGACGATAAAATTGCTGTTTTAAACATGAAAAAACATAGAAAAACGCTGTTTTGAACTATTCAAACTGACAAATTCATGTTTCTTTCGTGTGAAACGGCGATTTATGAGAAATGACGATAAAACTGCTGTTTTAAACTTGCAAAAACATAGAAAAACGCTGTTTTGAACTATTCAAACTGATAAATTCATGTTTCTTTCGTGTGAAACGGCGATTTATGAGAAATGACCATAAAATTTCTGTTTTAAACTTGCAAAAACATAGAAAAACGCTGTTTTTAACTATTCAAACTGATAAATTCAGGTTTCTTTCGTGTGAAACGGCGTTTTATGAGAATTGACGATAAAATTGCTGTTTTAAACTTGCAAAAACATAGAAAAACGCTGTTTTGAACTATTCAAACTGACAAATTCATGTTTCTTTCGTGTGAAACGACAATTTATGAGAAATGACGATAAAATTGCTGTTTTAAACTTGCAAAAACATAGAAAAACGCTGTTTTGAACTATTCAAACTGACAAATTCATGTTTCTTTCGTGTGAAACGGCGATTTATGAGAAATGACGATAAAATTGCTGTTTAAACTTGCAAAAACATAGAAAAACGCTGTTTTTAACTATTCAAACTGATAAATTCATGTTTCTTTCGTGTGAAACGGCGATTTATGAGAAATGACGATAAAATTGCTGTTTTAAACTTGCAAAAACATACAAAAACGCTGTTTTTAACTATTCAAACTGATAAATTCATGTTTCTTTCGTTCGAAACGGTGGATTTTTGTGAAATCACGATAAAACTTCTGTTTTAAACTTGCAAAAACATAGAAAAACGCTGTTTTGAACTATTCAAACTGACAAATTCATGTTTCTTTCGTGTGAAACGGCGATTTATGAGAAATGACGATAAAATTGCTGTTTTAAACTTGCAAAAACATAGAAAAACGCTGTTTTTAACTATTCAAACTGATAAATTCATGTTTCTTTCGTGTGAAACGGCGATTTATGAGAAATGACGATAAAATTGCTGTTTTAAACTTGCAAAAACATAGAAAAACGCTGTTTTTAACTATTCAAACTGATAAATTCATGTTTCTTTCGTTCGAAACGGTGGATTTTTGTGAAATCACGATAAAACTTCTGTTTTAAACTTGCAAAAACATAGAAAAACGCTGTTTTGAACTATTCAAACTGACAAATTCATGTTTCTTTCGTGTGAAACGGCGATTTATGAGAAATGACGATAAATTGCTGTTTTAAACTTGCAAAAACATAGAAAAACGCTGTTTTTAACTATTCAAACTGATAAATTCATGTTTCTTTCGTGTGAAACGGCGATTTATGAGAAATGACGATAAAATTGCTGTTTTAAACTTGCAAAAACATAGAAAAACGCTGTTTTTAACTATTCAAACTGATAAATTCATGTTTCTTTCGTTCGAAACGGTGGATTTTTGTGAAATCACGATAAAACTTCTGTTTTAAACTTGCAAAAACATAGAAAAACGCTGTTTTGAACTATTCAAACTGATAAATTCATGTTTCTTTCGTGTGAAACGGCGATTTATGAGAAATGACGATAAAATTGCTGTTTTAAACTTGCAAAAACATAGAAAAACGCTGTTTTTAACTATTCAAACTGATAAATTCAGGTTTCTTTCGTGTAAAACGGCGTTTTATGAGAATTGACGATAAAATTGCTGTTTTAAACTTGCAAAAACATAGAAAAACGCTGTTTTGAACTATTCAAACTGACAAATTCATGTTTCTTTCGTGTGAAACGGCGATTTATGAGAAATGACGATAAAATTGCTGTTTTAAACTTGCAAAAACATAGAAAAACGCTGTTTTTAACTATTCAAACTGATAAATTCATGTTTCTTTCGTGTGAAACGGCGATTTATGAGAAATGACGATAAAATTGCTGTTTTAAACTTGCAAAAACATAGAAAAACGCTGTTTTTAACTATTCAAACTGATAAATTCATGTTTCTTTCGTTCGAAACGGTGGATTTTTGTGAAATCACGATAAAACTTCTGTTTTAAACTTGCAAAAACATAGAAAAACGCTGTTTTGAACTATTCAAACTGATAAATTTATGTTTCTTTCGTGTGAAACGGCGATTTATGAGAAATGACGATAAAATTGCTGTTTTAAACTTGCAAAAACATAGAAAAACGCTGTTTTTAACTATTCAAACTGATAAATTCAGGTTTCTTTCGTGTGAAACGGCGATTTATGAGAAATGACGATAAAATTGCTGTTTTAAACTTGCAAAAACATAGAAAAACGCTGTTTTTAACTATTCAAACTGACAATTTCATGTTTCTTTCGTGTGAAACGGCGTTTTATGAGAAACGACGATAAAATTGCTGTTTTAAATTTGCAAAAACATAGAAAAACGCTGTTTTGAACTATTCAAACTGACAAATTCATGTTTCTTTCGTGTGAAACGGCGATTTATGAGAAATGACGATAAAATTGCTGTTTTAAACTTGCAAAAACATAGAAAAACGCTGTTTTTAACTATTCAAACTGACAATTTCATGTTTCTTTCGTGTGAAACGGCGATTTATGAGAAATGACGATAAAATTGCTGTTTTAAACTTGCAAAAACATAGAAAAATGCTGTTTTCAACTATTCAAACTGACAAATTCATGTTTCTTTCGTGTGAAACGGCGATTTATGAGAAATGACGATAAAATTGCTGTTTTAAACATGAAAAAACATAGAAAAACGCTGTTTTGAACTATTCAAACTGACAAATTCATGTTTCTTTCGTGTGAAACGGCGATTTATGAGAAATGACGATAAAACTGCTGTTTTAAACTTGCAAAAACATAGAAAAACGCTGTTTTGAACTATTCAAACTGATAAATTCATGTTTCTTTCGTGTGAAACGGCGATTTATGAGAAATGACGATAAAATTTCTGTTTTAAACTTGCAAAAACATAGAAAAACGTTGTTTTTAACTATTCAAACTGATAAATTCAGGTTTCTTTCGTGTGAAACGGCGTTTTATGAGAATTGACGATAAAATTGCTGTTTTAAACTTGCAAAAACATAGAAAAACGCTGTTTTGAACTATTCAAACTGACAAATCCATGTTTCTTTCGTGTGAAACGGCGATTTATGAGAAATGACGATAAAATTGCTGTTTTAAACTTGCAAAAACATAGAAAAACGCTGTTTTGAACTATTCAAACTGACAAATTCATGTTTCTTTCGTGTGAAACGGCGATTTATGAGAAATGACGATAAAATTGCTGTTTTAAACTTGCAAAAACATAGAAAAACGCTGTTTTTAACTATTCAAACTGATAAATTCATGTTTCTTTCGTGTGAAACGGCGATTTATGAGAAATGACGATAAAATTGCTGTTTTAAACTTGCAAAAACATACAAAAACGCTGTTTTTAACTATTCAAACTGATAAATTCATGTTTCTTTCGTTCGAAACGGTGGATTTTTGTGAAATCACGATAAAACTTCTGTTTTAAACTTGCAAAAACATAGAAAAACGCTGTTTTGAACTATTCAAACTGACAAATTTATGTTTGTTTCGTGTGAAAAGGCGATTTATGAGAAATGACGATAAAATTGCTGTTTTAAACTTGCAAAAACATAGAAAAACGCTGTTTTTAACTATTCAAACTGATAAATTCATGTTTCTTTCGTGTGAAACGGCGATTTATGAGAAATGACGATAAAATTGCTGTTTTAAACTTGCAAAAACATAGAAAAACGCTGTTTTTAACTATTCAAACTGATAAATTCATGTTTCTTTCGTTCGAAACGGTGGATTTTTGTGAAATCACGATAAAACTTCTGTTTTAAACTTGCAAAAACATAGAAAAACGCTGTTTTGAACTATTCAAACTGATAAATTCATGTTTCTTTCGTGTGAAACGGCGATTTATGAGAAATGACGATAAAATTGCTGTTTTAAACTTGCAAAAACATAGAAAAACGCTGTTTTTAACTATTCAAACTGATAAATTCAGGTTTCTTTCGTGTGAAACGGCGATTTATGAGAAATGACGATAAAATTGCTGTTTTAAACTTGCAAAAACATAGAAAAACGCTGTTTTTAACTATTCAAACTGACAATTTCATGTTTCTTTCGTG
This sequence comes from Poecilus cupreus, assembly GCA_963942605.1. Lineage (NCBI taxonomy): Eukaryota > Metazoa > Arthropoda > Insecta > Coleoptera > Carabidae > Poecilus > Poecilus cupreus. The sequence continues at coordinate 17,816 of CAWWDY010002467.1, forward strand.
TGAAACGACGTTTTATGAGAAACGACGATAAAATTGCTGTTTTAAACTTGCAAAAACATAGAAAAACGCTGTTTTTAACTATTCAAACTGACAAATTCATGTTTCTTTCGTGTGAAACGGCGATTTATGAGAAATGACGATAAAATTGCTGTTTTAAACTTGCAAAAACATAGAAAAACGCTGTTTTCAACTATTCAAACTGACAAATTCATGTTTCTTTCGTGTGAAACGGCGATTTATGAGAAATGACGATAAAATTGCTGTTTTAAACATGAAAAAACATAGAAAAACGCTGTTTTGAACTATTCAAACTGACAAATTCATGTTTCTTTCGTGTGAAACGGCGATTTATGAGAAATGACGATAAAATTGCTGTTTTAAACTTGCAAAAACATAGAAAAACGCTGTTTTCAACTATTCAAACTGACAAATTCATGTTTCTTTCGGGTGAAACGGCGATTTATGAGAAATGACGATAAAATTGCTGATTTAAACATGAAAAAACATAGAAAAACGCTGTTTTGAACTATTCAAACTGACAAATTCATGTTTCTTTCGTGTGAAACGGCGATTTATGAGAAATGACGATAAAATTGCTGTTTTAAACTTGCAAAAACATAGAAAAACGCTGTTTTTAACTATTCAAACTGATAAATTCAGGTTTCTTTCGTTCGAAACGGTGGATTTTTGTGAAATCACGATAAAACTGCTGTTTTAAACTTGCAAAAACATAGAAAAACGCTGTTTTGAACTATTCAAACTGATAAATTCATGTTTCTTTCGTGTGAAACGGCGATTTATGAGAAATAACGATAAAATTTCTGTTTTAAACTTGCAAAAACATAGAAAAACGCTGTTTTTAACTATTCAAACTGATAAATTCAGGTTTCTTTCGTGTGAAACGGCGTTTTATGAGAAATGACGATAAAATTGCTGTTTTAAACTTGCAAAAACATAGAAAAACGCTGTTTTGAACTATTCAAACTGACAAATTCATGTTTCTTTCGTGTGAAACGGCGATTTATGAGAAATGACGATAAAATTGCTGTTTTAAACTTGCAAAAACATAGAAAAACGCTGTTTTGAACTATTCAAACTGACAAATTCATGTTTCTTTCGTGTGAAACGGCGATTTATGAGAAATGACGATAAAATTGCTGTTTTAAACATGAAAAAACATCGAAAAACGCTGTTTTGAACTATTCAAACTGACAAATTCATGTTACTTTCGTGTGAAACGGCGATTTATGAGAAATGACGATAAAATTGCTGTTTTAAACTTGCAAAAACATAGAAAAACGCTGTTTTCAACTATTCAAACTGACAAATTCATGTTTCTTTCGTGTGAAACGGCGATTTATGAGAAATGACGATAAAATTGCTGTTACATGAAAAAACATAGAAAAACGCTGTTTTGAACTATTCAAACTGACAAATTCATGTTTCTTTCGTGTGAAACGTCGAATTATGAGAAATGACGATAAAATTGCTGTTTTAAACTTGCAAAAACATAGAAAAACGCTGTTTTTAACTATTCAAACTGATAAATTCATGTTTCTTTCGTGTGAAACGGCGATTTATGAGAAATGACGATAAAATTGCTGTTTTAAACTTGCAAAAACATAGAAAAACGCTGTTTTTAACTATTCAAACTGATAAATTCAGGTTTCTTTCGTTCGAAAAGGTGGATTTTTGTGAAATCACGATAAAACTTCTGTTTTAAACTTGCAAAAACATAGAAAAACGCTGTTTTGAACTATTCAAACTGATAAATTCAGGTTTCTTTCGTTCGAAACGGTGGATTTTTGTGAAATCACGATAAAACTGCTGTTTTAAACTTGCAAAAACATAGAAAAACGCTGTTTTGAACTATTCAAACTGATAAATTCATGTTTCTTTCGTGTGAAACGGCGATTTATGAGAAATAACGATAAAATTTCTGTTTTAAACTTGCAAAAACATAGAAAAACGCTGTTTTTAACTATTCAAACTGATAAATTCATGTTTCTTTCGTGTGAAACGGCGATTTATGAGAAATGACGATAAAATTGCTGTTTTAAACTTGCAAAAACATAGAAAAACGCTGTTTTTAACTATTCAAACTGATAAATTCAGGTTTCTTTCGTTCGAAACGGTGGATTTTTGTGAAATCACGATAAAACTTCTGTTTTAAACTTGCAAAAACATAGAAAAACGCTGTTTTGAACTATTCAAACTGATAAATTCATGTTTCTTTCGTGTGAAACGGCGATTTATGAGAAATGACGATAAAATTGCTGTTTTGAACTTGCAAAAACATAGAAAAACGCTGTTTTTAACTATTCAAACTGATAAATTCAGGTTTCTTTCGTGTGAAACGGCGATTTATGAAAAATGACGATAAAATTGCTGTTTTAAACTTGCAAAAACATAGAAAAACGCTGTTTTTAACTATTCAAACTGACAATTTCATGTTTCTTTCGTGTGAAACGGCGTTTTATGAGAAACGACGATAAAATTGCTGTTTTAAACTTGCAAAAACATAGAAAAACGCTGTTTTGAACTATTCAAACTGACAAATTCATGTTTCTTTCGTGTGAAACGGCGATTTATGAGAAATGACGATAAAATTGCTGTTTTAAACTTGCAAAAACATAGAAAAACGCTGTTTTCAACTATTCAAACTGACAAATTCATGTTTCTTTCGTGTGAAACGGCGATTTATGAGAAATGACGATAAAATTGCTGTTTTAAACATGAAAAAACATAGAAAGACGCTGTTTTGAACTATTCAAACTGACAAATTCATGTTTCTTTCGTGTGAAACGGCGATTTATGAGAAATGACGATAAAATTGCTGTTTTAAACTTGCAAAAACATAGAAAAACGCTGTTTTTAACTATTCAAACTGAAAAATTCAGGTTTCTTTCGTTCGAAACGGTGGTTTTTTGTGAAATCACGATAAAATTGCTGTTTTAAACTTGCAAAAACATAGAAAAACGCTGTTTTTAACTATTCAAACTGATAAATTCATGTTTCTTTCGTTCGAAACGGTGGATTTTTGTGAAATCACGATAAAACTTCTGTTTTAAACTTGCAAAAACATAGAAAAACGCGGTTTTGAACTATTCAAACTGATAAATTCATGTTTCTTTCGTGTGAAACGGCGATTTATGAGAAATGACGATAAAATTGCTGTTTTGAACTTGCAAAAACATAGAAAAACGCTGTTTTTAACTATTCAAACTGAAAAATTCAGGTTTCTTTCGTTCGAAACGGTGGTTTTTTGTGAAATCACGATAAAACTGCTGTTTTAAACTTGCAAAAACATAGAAAAACGCTGTTTTGAACTATTCAAACTGATAAATTCATGTTTCTTTCGTGTGAAACGGCGATTTATGAGAAATGACGATAAAATTGCTGTTTTAAACTTGCAAAAACATAGAAAAACGCTGTTTTGAACTATTCAAACTGACAAATTCATGTTTCTTTCGTGTGAAACGGCGATTTATGAGAAATGACGATAAAATTGCTGTTTTAAACTTGCAAAAACATAGAAAAACGCTGTTTTGAACTATTCAAACTGACAAATTCATGTTTCTTTCGTGTGAAACGGCGATTTATGAGAAATGACGATAAAATTGCTGTTTTAAACTTGCAAAAACATAGAAAAACGCTGTTTTGAACTATTCAAACTGATAAATTCATGTTACTTTCGTGTGAAACGGCGATTTATGAGAAATGACGATAAAATTGCTGTTTTATCTTGCAAAAACATAGAAAAACGCTGTTTTTAACTATTCAAACTGATAAATTCATGTTTCTTTCGTTCGAAACGGTGGATTTTTGTGAAATCACGATAAAACTTCTGTTTTAAACTTGCAAAAACATAGAAAAACGCGGTTTTGAACTATTCAAACTGATAAATTCATGTTTCTTTCGTGTGAAACGGCGATTTATGAGAAATGACGATAAAATTGCTGTTTTGAACTTGCAAAAACATAGAAAAACGCTGTTTTGAACTATTCAAACTGACAAATTCAAGTTTCTTTCGTGTGAAACGGCGATTTATGAGAAATGACGATAAAATTGCTGTTTTAAACTTGCAAAAACATAGAAAAACGCTGTTTTCAACTATTCAAACTGACAAATTCATGTTTCTTTCGTGTGAAACGGCGATTTATGAGAAATGACGATAAAATTGCTGTTTTAAACATGAAAAAACATAGAAAAACGCTGTTTTGAACTATTCAAACTGACAAATTCATGTTTCTTTCGTGTGAAACGGCGACTTATGAGAAATGACGATAAAATTGCTGTTTTAAACTTGCAAAAACATAGAAAAACGCTGTTTTTAACTATTCAAACTGATAAATTCAGGTATCTTTCGTTCGAAACGGTGGTTTTTTGTGAAATCACGATAAAACTGCTGTTTTAAACTTGCAAAAACATAGAAAAACGCTGTTTTGAACTATTCAAACTGATAAATTCATGTTTCTTTCGTGTGAAACGGCGATTTATGAGAAATGACGATAAAATTGCTGTTTTAAACATGAAAAAACATAGAAAAACGCGGTTTGAACTATTCAAACTGACAAATTCATGTTTCTTTCGTGTGAAACGGCGATTTATGAGAAATGACGATAAAACTTCTGTTTTAAACTTGCAAAAACATAGAAAAACGCTGTTTTGAACTATTCAAACTGATAAATTCATGTTTCTTTCGTGTGAAACGGCGATTTATGAGAAATGACGATAAAATTGCTGTTTTAAACTTGCAAAAACATAGAAAAACGCTGTTTTTAACTATTCAAACTGACAATTTCATGTTTCTTTCGTGTGAAACGGCGTTTTCTGAGAAACGACGATAAAATTGTTGTTTTAAACTTGCAAAAACATAGAAAAACGCTGTTTTGAACTATTCAAACTGACAAATTCATGTTTCTTTCGTGTGAAACGGCGATTTATGAGAAATGACGATAAAATTACTGTTTTAAACTTGCAAAAACATAGAAAAACGCTGTTTTCAACTATTCAAACTGACAAATTCATGTTTCTTTCGTGTGAAACGGCGATTTATGAGAAATGACGATAAAATTGCTGTTTTAAACATGAAAAAACATAGAAAAACGCTGTTTTGAACTATTCAAACTGACAAATTCATGTTTCTTTCGTGTGAAACGGCGATTTATGAGAAATGACGATAAAATTGCTGTTTTAAACTTGCAAAAACATAGAAAAACGCTGTTTTGAACTATTCAAACTGATAAATTCATGTTTCTTTCGTGTGAAACGGCGATTTATGAGAAATAACGATAAAATTGCTGTTTTAAACATGAAAAAACATAGAAAAACGCGGTTTGAACTATTCAAACTGACAAATTCATGTTTCTTTCGTGTGAAACGGCGATTTATGAGAAATGACGATAAAATTGCTGTTTTAAACTTGCAAAAACATAGAAAAACGCTGTTTTCAACTATTCAAACTGACAAATTCAGGTTTCTTTCGTGTGAAACGGCGTTTTATGAGAAATGACGATAAAATTGCTGTTTTAAACTTGCAAAAACATAGAAAAACGCTGTTTTGAACTACTCAAACTGACAAATTCATGTTTCTTTCGTGTGAAACGGCGATTTATGAGAAATGACGATAAAATTGCTGTTTTAAACTTGCAAAAACATAGAAAAACGCTGTTTTGAACTATTCAAACTGATAAATTCATGTTTCTTTCGTGTGAAACGGCGATTTATGAGAAATGACGATAAAATTGCTGTTTTAAACATGAAAAAACATAAAAAAAACGCTGTTTTGAACTATTCAAACTGACAAATTCATGTTTCTTTCGTGTGAAACGGCGATTTATGAGAAATGACGATAAAATTGCTGTTTTAAACTTGCAAAAACATAGAAAAACGCTGTTTTTAACTATTCAAACTGATAAATTCAGGTTTCTTTCGTTCGAAACGGTGGATTTTTGTGAAATAACGATAAAACTGCTGATTTAAACTTGCAAAAACATAGAAAAACGCTGTTTTGAACTATTCAAACTGATAAATTCATGTTTCTTTCGTGTGAAACGGCGATTTATGAGAAATGACGATAAAATTTCTGTTTTAAACTTGCAAAAACATAGAAAAACGCTGTTTTTAACTATTCAAACTGTTAAATTCAGGTTTCTTTCGTGTGAAACGTTGTTTTATGAGAAATGACGATAAAATTGCTGTTTTAAACTTGCAAAAACATAGAAAAACGCTGTTTTGAACTATTCAAACTGACAAATTCATGTTTCTTTCGTGTGAAACGGCGATTTATGAGAAATGACGATAAAATTGCTGTTTTAAACTTGCAAAAACATAGAAAAACGCTGTTTTGAACTATTCAAACTGACAAATTCATGTTTTTTTCGTGTGAAACGGCGATTTATGAGAAATGACGATAAAATTGCTGTTTTAAACATGAAAAAACATAGAAAAACGCGGTTTTGAACTATTCAAACTGACAAATTCATGTTTCTTTCGTGTGAAACGGCGATTTATGAGAAATGACGATAAAATTGCTGTTTTAAACTTGCAAAAACATAGAAAAACGCTTTTTTCAACTATTCAAACTGACAAATTCATGTTTCTTTCGTGTGAAACGGCGATTTATGAGAAATGACGATAAAATTGCTGTTTTAAACATGAAAAAACATAGAAAAACGCTGTTTTGAACTATTCAAACTGACAAATTCATGTTTCTTTCGTGTGAAACGGCGATTTATGAGAAATGACGATAAAATTGCTGTTTTAAACTTGCAAAAACATAGAAAAACGCTGTTTTTAACTATTCAAACTGATAAATTCATGTTTCTTTCCGTGTGAAACGGCGATTTATGAGAAATGACGATAAAATTGCTGTTTTAAACTTGCAAAAACATAGAAAAACGCTGTTTAAACTATTCAAACTGATAAATTCATGTTTCTTTCGTTCGAAGCGGTGGATTTTTGTGAAATCACGATAAAACTTCTGTTTTAAACTTGCAAAAACATAGAAAAACGCTGTTTTGAACTATTCAAACTGATAAATTCATGTTTCTTTCGTGTGAAACGGCGATTTATGAGAAATGACGATAAAATTGCTGTTTTAAACTTGCAAAAACATAGAAAAACGCTGTTTTTAACTATTCAAACTGATAAATTCAGGTTTCTTTCGTGTGAAACGGCGATTTATGAGAAATGACGATAAAATTGCTGTTTTAAACATGAAAAAACATAGAAAAACGCGGTTTGAACTATTCAAACTGACAAATTCATGTTTCTTTCGTGTGAAACGGCGATTTATGAGAAATGACGATAAAACTTCTGTTTTAAACTTGCAAAAACATAGAAAAACGCTGTTTTGAACTATTCAAACTGATAAATTCATGTTTCTTTCGTGTGAAACGGCGATTTATGAGAAATGACGATAAAATTGCTGTTTTAAACTTGCAAAAACATAGAAAAACGCTGTTTTTAACTATTCAAACTGA
>CAWWDY010002468.1:0-25277 GCA_963942605.1 Poecilus cupreus
TTATGAGAAATGACGATAAAATTGCTGTTTTAAACTTGCAAAAACATAGAAAAACGCTGTTTTTAACTATTCAAACTGATAAATTCATGTTTCTTTCGTGTGAAACGGCGATTTATGAGAAATGACGATAAAATTGCTGTTTTAAACTTGCAAAAACATAGAAAAACGCTGTTTTTAACTATTCAAACTGATAAATTCAGGTTTCTTTCGTTCGAAACGGTGGATTTTTGTGAAATCACGATAAAATTGCTGTTTTAAACTTGCAAAAAAAAAAAAAACGCTGTTTTGAACTATTCAAACTGATAAATTCATGTTTCTTTCGTGTGAAACGGCGATTTATGAGAAATGACGATAAAATTGCTGTTTTAAACTTGCAAAAACATAGAAAAACGCTGTTTTGAACTATTCAAACTGACAAATTCATGTTTCTTTCGTGTGAAACGGCGATTTATGAGAAATGACGATAAAATTGCTGTTTGAAACTTGCAAAAACATAGAAAAACGCTGTTTTTAACTATTCAAACTGACAAATTCATGTTTCTTTCGTGTGAAACGGCGATTTATGAGAAATGACAATAAAATTGCTGTTTTAAACATGAAAAAACATAGAAAAACGCTGTTTTGAACTATTCAAACTGACAAATTCATGTTTATTTCGTGTGAAACGGCGATTTATGAGAAATGACGATAAAATTGCTGTTTTAAACTTGCAAAAACATAGAAAAACGCTGTTTTGAACTATTCAAACTGATAAATTCAGGTTTCTTTCGTGTGAAACGGCGATTTATGAGAAATGACGATAAAATTGCTGTTTTAAACTTGCAAAAACATAGAAAAACGCTGTTTTTAACTATTCAAACTGATAAATTCATGTTTCTTTCGTGTGAAACGGCGATTTATGAGAAATGACGATAAAATTGCTGTTTTAAACTTGCAAAAACATAGAAAAACGCTGTTTTTAACTATTCAAACTGATAAATTCAGGTTTCTTTCGTTCGAAACGGTGGATTTTTGTGAAATCACGATAAAACTGCTGTTTTAAACTTGCAAAAACATAGAAAAACGCTGTTTTGAACTATTCAAACTGATAAATTCATGTTTCTTTCGTGTGAAACGGCGATTTATGAGAAATGACGATAAAATTGCTGTTTTAAACTTGCATAAACATAGAAAAACGCTGTTTTGAACTATTCAAACTGACAAATTCATGTTTCTTTCGTGTGAAACGGCGATTTATGAGAAATGACGATAAAATTGCTGTTTTAAACTTGCAAAAACATAGAAAAAACGCTGTTTTTAACTATTCAAACTGACAAATTCATGTTTCTTTCGTGTGAAACGGCGATTTATGAGAAATGACAATAAAATTGCTGTTTTAAACTTGAAAAAACATAGAAAAACGCTGTTTTGAACTATTCAAACTGACAAATTCATGTTTCTTTCGTGTGAAACGGCGATTTATGAGAAATGACGATAAAATTGCTGTTTTAAACTTGCAAAAACATAGAAAAACGCTGTTTTGAACTATTCAAACTGACAAATTCATGTTTCTTTCGTGTGAAACGGCGATTTATGAGAAATGACGATAAAATTGCTGTTTTAAACTTGCAAAAACATAGAAAAACGCTGTTTTTAACTATTCAAACTGATAAATTCATGTTTATTTCGTGTGAAACGGCGATTTATGAGAAATGACGATAAAATTGCTGTTTGAAACTTGAAAAAACATAGAAAAACGCTGTTTTTAACTATTCAAACTGATAAATTCAGGTTTCTTTCGTTCGAAACGGTGGATTTTTGTGAAATCACGATAAAACTGCTGTTTTAAACTTGCAAAAACAAAGAAAAACGCTGTTTTGAACTATTTAAAATGATAAATTCATGTTTCTTTCGTGTGAAACGGCGATTTATGAGAAATGACGATAAAATTGCTGTTTTAAACATGAAAAAACATAGAAAAACGCTGTTTTGAACTATTCAAACTGACAAATTCATGTTTCTTTCGTGTGAAACGGCGATTTATGAGAAATGACGATAAAATTGCTGTTTTAAACTTGCAAAAACATAGAAAAACGCCGTTTTGAACTATTCAAACTGACAAATTCATGTTTCTTCCGTGTGAAACGGCGATTTATGAGAAATGACGATGAAATTGCTGTTTTAAACTTGCAAAAACATAGAAAACGCTGTTTTCAACTATTCAAACTAATAAATTCATGTTTCTTTCGTGAGAAACGGCGATTTATGAGAAATGACGATAATATTGCTGTTTTAAACTTGCAAAAACATAGAAAAACGCTGTTTTCAACTATTCAAACTGATAAATTCATGTTTCTTTCGTGTGAAACGGCGATTTATGAGAAATGACGATATAATTGCTGTTTTAAACTTGCAAAAACATAGAAAAACGCTGTTTTCAACTATTCAAACTGATAAATTCATGTTTCTTTCGTGTGAAACGGCGATTTATGAGAAATGACGATAAAATTGCTGTTTTAAACTTGTAAAAACATAGAAAAACGCTGTTTTCAACTATTCAAACTGATAAATTCATGTTTCTTTCGTGTGAAACGGCGATTTATGAGAAATGACGGTAAAATTGCTGTTTTAAACTTGCAAAAACATAGAAAAACGCTGTTTTTAACTATTCAAACTGATAAATTCAGGTTTCTTTCGTTCGAAACGGTGGATTTTTGTGAAATCACGATAAAACTGCTGTTTTAAACTTGCAAAAACATAGAAAAACGCTGTTTTGAACTATTCAAACTGATAAATTCATGTTTCTTTCGTGTGAAACGGCGATTTATGAGAAATGACGATAAAATTGCTGTTTTAAACATGAAAAAACATAGAAAAATGCTGTTTTGAACTATTCAAACTGACAAATTCATGTTTCTTTCGTGTGAAACGGCGATTTATGAGAAATGAGGATAAAATTGCTGTTTTAAACTTGCAAAAACATAGAAAAACGCTGTTTTCAACTATTCAAACTGACAAATTCATGTTTCTTTCGTGTGAAACGGCGATTTATGAGAAATGACGATAAAATTGCTGTTTTAAACTTGCAAAAACATAGAAAAACGCTGTTTTCAACTATTCAAACTGACAAATTCATGTTTCTTTCGTGTGAAACGGCGATTTATGAGAAATGACAATAAAATTGCTGTTTTAAACATGAAAAAACATAGAAAAACGCTGTTTTGAACTATTCAAACTGACAAATTCATGTTTCTTTCGTGTGATACGGCGATTTATGAGAAATGACGATAAAATTTCTGTTTTAAACTTGCAAAAACATAGAAAAACGCTGTTTTGAACTATTCAAACTGACAAATTCATGTTTCTTTCGTGTGAAACGGCGATTTATGAGAAATGACGATAAAATTGCTGTTTTAAACTTGCAAAAACATAGAAAAACGCTGTTTTTAACTATTCAAACTGATAAATTCATGTTTCTTTCGTGTGAAACGGCGATTTATGAGAAATGACGATAAAATTGCTGTTTTAAACTTGCAAAAACATAGAAAAACGCTGTTTTTAACTATTCAAACTGATAAATTCAGGTTTCTTTCGTTCGAAACGGTGGATTTTTGTGAAATCACGATAAAACTGCTGTTTTAAACTTGCAAAAACATAGAAAAACGCTGTTTTGAACTATTCAAACTGATAAATTCATGTTTCTTTCGTGTGAAACGGCGATTTATGAGAAATGACGATAAAATTGCTGTTTTAAACTTGCAAAAACATAGAAAAACGCTGTTTTGAACTATTCAAACTGACAAATTCATGTTTCTTTCGTGTGAAACGGCGATTTATGAGAAATGACGATAAAATTGCTGTTTTAAACTTGCAAAAACATAGAAAAACGCTGTTTTTAACTATTCAAACTGATAAATTCATGTTTCTTTCGTGTGAAACGGCGATTTATGAGAAATGACGATAAAATTGCTGTTTTAAACTTGCAAAAACATAGAAAAACGGTGTTTTTAACTATTCAAACTGATAAATTCAGGTTTCTTTCGTTCGAAACGGTGGATTTTTGTGAAATCACGATAAAATTGCTGTTTTAAACTTGCAAAAAAAAAAAAAAACGCTGTTTTGAACTATTCAAACTGATAAATTCATGTTTCTTTCGTGTGAAACGGCGATTTATGAGAAATGACGATAAAATTGCTGTTTTAAACTTGCAAAAACATAGAAAAACGCTGTTTTGAACTATTCAAACTGACAAATTCATGTTTCTTTCGTGTGAAACGGCGATTTATGAGAAATGACGATAAAATTGCTGTTTGAAACTTGCAAAAACATAGAAAAACGCTGTTTTTAACTATTCAAACTGACAAATTCATGTTTCTTTCGTGTGAAACGGCGATTTATGAGAAATGACAATAAAATTGCTGTTTTAAACATGAAAAAACATAGAAAAACGCTGTTTTGAACTATTCAAACTGACAAATTCATGTTTCTTTCGTGTGAAACGGCGATTTATGAGAAATGACGATAAAATTGCTGTTTTAAACTTGCAAAAACATAGAAAAACGCTGTTTTGAACTATTCAAACTGACAAATTCATGTTTCTTTCGTGTGAAACGGCGATTTATGAGAAATGACGATAAAATTGCTGTTTTAAACTTGCAAAAACATAGAAAAACGCTGTTTTTAACTATTCAAACTGATAAATTCATGTTTCTTTCGTGTGAAACGGCGATTTATGAGAAATGACGATAAAATTGCTGTTTTAAACTTGCAAAAACATAGAAAAACGCTGTTTTGAACTATTCAAACTGATAAATTCAGGTTTCTTTCGTGTGAAACGGCGATTTATGAGAAATGACGATAAAATTGCTGTTTTAAACTTGCAAAAACATAGAAAAACGCTGTTTTTAACTATTCAAACTGATAAATTCATGTTTCTTTCGTGTGAAACGGCGATTTATGAGAAATGACGATAAAATTGCTGTTTTAAACTTGCAAAAACATAGAAAAACGCTGTTTTTAACTATTCAAACTGATAAATTCAGGTTTCTTTCGTTCGAAACGGTGGATTTTTGTGAAATCACGATAAAACTGCTGTTTTAAACTTGCAAAAACATAGAAAAACGCTGTTTTGAACTATTAAAACTAATAAATTCATGTTTCTTTCGTGTGAAACGGCGATTTATGAGAAATGACGATAAAAGTGCTGTTTTAAACTTGCAAAAACATAGAAAAACGCTGTTTTGAACTATTCAAACTGACAAATTCATGTTTCTTTCGTGTGAAACGGCGATTTATGAGAAATGACGATAAAATTGCTGTTTTAAACTTGCAAAAACATAGAAAAACGCTGTTTTTAACTATTCAAACTGATAAATTCATGTTTCTTTCGTGTGAAACGGCGATTTATGAGAAATGACGATAAAATTGCTGTTTTAAACTTGCAAAAACATAGAAAAACGCTGTTTTTAACTATTCAAACTGATAAATTCAGGTTTCTTTCGTTCGAAACGGTGGATTTTTGTGAAATCACGATAAAATTGCTGTTTAAACTTGCAAAAACATAGAAAAACGCTGTTTTGAACTATTCAAACTGATAAATTCATGTTTCTTTTGTGTGAAACGGCGATTTATGAGAAATGACGATAAAATTGCTGTTTTAAACTTGCAAAAACATAGAAAAACGCTGTTTTGAACTATTCAAACTGACAAATTCATGTTTCTTTCGTGTGAAACGGCGATTTATGAGAAATGACGATAAAATTGCTGTTTGAAACTTGCAAAACATAGAAAAACGCTGTTTTTAACTATTCAAACTGACAAATTCATGTTTCTTTCGTGTGAAACGACGATTTATGAGAAATGACAATAAAATTGCTGTTTTAAACATGAAAAAACATAGAAAAACGCTGTTTTGAACTATTCAAACTGAAAAACGCTGTTTTTAACTATTCAAACTGATAAATTCAGGTTTCTTTCGTTCGAAACGGTGGATTTTTGTGAAATCACGATAAAACTGCTGTTTTAAACTTGCAAAAACATAGAAAAACGCTGTTTTGAACTATTCAAACTGATAAATTCATGTTTCTTTCGTGTGAAACGGCGATTTATGAGAAATGACGATAAAATTGCTGTTTTAAACTTGCAAAAACATAGAAAAACGCTGTTTTGAACTATTCAAACTGACAAATTCATGTTTCTTTCGTGTGAAACGGCGATTTATGAGAAATGACGATAAAATTGCTGTTTTAAACTTGCAAAAACATAGAAAAACGCTGTTTTTAACTATTCAAACTGATAAATTCATGTTTCTTTCGTGTGAAACGGCGATTTATGAGAAATGACGATAAAATTGCTGTTTTAAACTTGCAAAAACATAGAAAAACGCTGTTTTTAACTATTCAAACTGATAAATTCAGGTTTCTTTCGTTCGAAACGGTGGATTTTTGTGAAATCACGATAAAATTGCTGTTTTAAACTTGCAAAAAAAAAAAACGCTGTTTTGAACTATTCAAACTGATAAATTCATGTTTCTTTCGTGTGAAACGGCGATTTATGAGAAATGACGATAAAATTGCTGTTTTAAACTTGCAAAAACATAGAAAAACGCTGTTTTGAACTATTCAAACTGACAAATTCATGTTTCTTTCGTGTGAAACGGCGATTTATGAGAAATGACGATAAAATTGCTGTTTGAAACTTGCAAAAACATAGAAAAACGCTGTTTTTAACTATTCAAACTGACAAATTCATGTTTCTTTCGTGTGAAACGGCGATTTATGAGAAATGACAATAAAATTGCTGTTTTAAACATGAAAAAACATAGAAAAACGCTGTTTTAAACTATTCAAACTGACAAATTCATGTTTCTTTCGTGTGAAACGGCGATTTATGAGAAATGACGATAAAATTGCTGTTTTAAACTTGCAAAAACATAGAAAAACGCTGTTTTGAACTATTCAAACTGACAAATTCATGTTTCTTTCGTGTGAAACGGCGATTTATGAGAAATGACGATAAAATTGCTGTTTTAAACTTGCAAAAACATAGAAAAACGCTGTTTTTAACTATTCAAACTGATAAATTCATGTTTATTTCGTGTGAAACGGCGATTTATGAGAAATGACGATAAAATTGCTGTTTTAAACTTGCAAAAACATAGAAAAACGCTGTTTTGAACTATTCAAACTGATAAATTCAGGTTTCTTTCGTGTGAAACGGCGATTTATGAGAAATGACGATAAAATTGCTGTTTTAAACTTGCAAAAACATAGAAAAACGCTGTTTTTAACTATTCAAACTGATAAATTCATGTTTCTTTCGTGTGAAACGGCGATTTATGAGAAATGACGATAAAATTGCTGTTTTAAACTTGCAAAAACATAGAAAAACGCTGTTTTTAACTATTCAAACTGATAAATTCAGGTTTCTTCCGTTCGAAACGGTGGATTTTTGTGAAATCACGATAAAACTGCTGTTTTAAACTTGCAAAAACATAGAAAAACGCTGTTTTGAACTATTCAAACTGATAAATTCATGTTTCTTTCGTGTGAAACGGCGATTTATGAGAAATGACGATAAAATTGCTGTTTTAAACTTGCAAAAACATAGAAAAACGCTGTTTTGAACTATTCAAACGGACAAATTCATGTTTCTTTCGTGTGAAACGGCGATTTATGAGAAACGACGATAAAATTGCTGTTTTAAACTTGCAAAAACATAGAAAAACGCTGTTTTTAACTATTCAAACTGATAAATTCATGTTTCTTCCGTGTGAAACGGCGATTTATGAGAAATGACGATAAAATTGCTGTTTTAAACTTGCAAAAACATAGAAAAACGCTGTTTTTAACTATTCAAACTAATAAATTCAGGTTTCTTTCGTTCGAAACGGTGGATTTTTGTGAAATCACGATAAAATTGCTGTTTTAAACTTGCAAAAACATAGAAAAACGCTGTTTTGAACTATTCAAACTGATAAATTCATGTTTCTTTCGTGTGAAACGGCGATTTATGAGAAATGACGATAAAATTGCTGTTTTAAACTTGCAAAAACATAGAAAAACGCTGTTTTGAACTATTCAAACTGACAAATTCATGTTTCTTTCGTGTGAAACGGCGATTTATGAGAAATGACGATAAAATTGCTGTTTGAAACTTGCAAAAACATAGAAAAACGCTGTTTTTAACTATTCAAACTGACAAATTCATGTTTCTTTCGTGTGAAACGGCGATTTATGAGAAATGACAATAAAATTGCTGTTTTAAACATGAAAAAACATAGAAAAACGCTGTTTTGAACTATTCAAACTGACGAATTCATGTTTCTTTCGTGTGAAACGGCGATTTATGAGAAATGACGATAAAATTGCTGTTTTAAACTTGCAAAAACATAGAAAAACGCTGTTTTGAACTATTCAAACTGACAAATTCATGTTTCTTTCGTGTGAAACGGCGATTTATGAGAAATGACGATAAAATTGCTGTTTTAAACTTGCAAAAACATAGAAAAACGCTGTTTTTAACTATTCAAACTGATAAATTCATGTTTATTTCGTGTGAAACGGCGATTTATGAGAAATGACGATAAAATTGCTGTTTTAAACTTGCAAAAACATAGAAAAACGCTGTTTTTAACTATTCAAACTGATAAATTCAGGTTTCTTTCGTTCGAAACGGTGGATTTTTGTGAAATCACGATAAAACTGCTGTTTTAAACTTGCAAAAACATAGAAAAACGCTGTTTTGAACTATTCAAAATGATAAATTCATGTTTCTTTCGTGTGAAACGGCGATTTATGAGAAATGACGATAAAATTGCTGTTTTAAACATGAAAAAACATAGAAAAACGCTGTTTTGAACTATTCAAACTGACAAATTCATGTTTCTTTCGTGTGAAACGGCGATTTATGAGAAATGACGATAAAATTGCTGTTTTAAACTTGCAAAAACATAGAAAAACGCTGTTTTTAACTATTCAAACTGATAAATTCAGGTTTCTTTCGTTCGAAACGGTGGATTTTTGTGAAATCACGATAAAACTGCTGTTTTAAACTTGCAAAAACATAGAAAAACGCTGTTTTGAACTATTCAAACTGATAAATTCATGTTTCTTTCGTGTGAAACGGCGATTTATGAGAAATGACGATAAAATTGCTGTTTTAAACATGAAAAAACATAGAAAAACGCTGTTTTGAACTATTCAAACTGACAAATTCATGTTTATTTCGTGTGAAACGGCGATTTATGAGAAATGACGATAAAATTGCTGTTTTAAACATGAAAAAACATAGAAAAACGCTGTTTTGAACTATTCAAACTGACATATTCATGTTTATTTCGTGTGAAACGGCGATTTATGAGAAATGACGATAAAATTGCTGTTTTAAACTTGCAAAAACATAGAAAAACGCTGTTTTGAACTATTCAAACTGATAAATTCATGTTTCTTTCGTGTGAAACGGCGATTTATGAGAAATGACGATAAAATTGCTGTTTTAAACTTGCAAAAACATAGAAAAACGGTGTTTTTAACTATTCAAACTGATAAATTCAGGTTTCTTTCGTTCGAAACGGTGGATTTTTGTGAAATCACGATAAAATTGCTGTTTTAAACTTGCAAAAAAAAAAAAAAACGCTGTTTTGAACTATTCAAACTGATAAATTCATGTTTCTTTCGTGTGAAACGGCGATTTATGAGAAATGACGATAAAATTGCTGTTTTAAACTTGCAAAAACATAGAAAAACGCTGTTTTGAACTATTCAAACTGACAAATTCATGTTTCTTTCGTGTGAAACGGCGATTTATGAGAAATGACGATAAAATTGCTGTTTGAAACTTGCAAAAACATAGAAAAACGCTGTTTTTAACTATTCAAACTGACAAATTCATGTTTCTTTCGTGTGAAACGGCGATTTATGAGAAATGACAATAAAATTGCTGTTTTAAACATGAAAAAACATAGAAAAACGCTGTTTTGAACTATTCAAACTGACAAATTCATGTTTCTTTCGTGTGAAACGGCGATTTATGAGAAATGACGATAAAATTGCTGTTTTAAACTTGCAAAAACATAGAAAAACGCTGTTTTGAACTATTCAAACTGACAAATTCATGTTTCTTTCGTGTGAAACGGCGATTTATGAGAAATGACGATAAAATTGCTGTTTTAAACTTGCAAAAACATAGAAAAACGCTGTTTTTAACTATTCAAACTGATAAATTCATGTTTCTTTCGTGTGAAACGGCGATTTATGAGAAATGACGATAAAATTGCTGTTTTAAACTTGCAAAAACATAGAAAAACGCTGTTTTGAACTATTCAAACTGATAAATTCAGGTTTCTTTCGTGTGAAACGGCGATTTATGAGAAATGACGATAAAATTGCTGTTTTAAACTTGCAAAAACATAGAAAAACGCTGTTTTTAACTATTCAAACTGATAAATTCATGTTTCTTTCGTGTGAAACGGCGATTTATGAGAAATGACGATAAAATTGCTGTTTTAAACTTGCAAAAACATAGAAAAACGCTGTTTTTAACTATTCAAACTGATAAATTCAGGTTTCTTTCGTTCGAAACGGTGGATTTTTGTGAAATCACGATAAAACTGCTGTTTTAAACTTGCAAAAACATAGAAAAACGCTGTTTTGAACTATTAAAACTAATAAATTCATGTTTCTTTCGTGTGAAACGGCGATTTATGAGAAATGACGATAAAATTGCTGTTTTAAACTTGCAAAAACATAGAAAAACGCTGTTTTGAACTATTCAAACTGACAAATTCATGTTTCTTTCGTGTGAAACGGCGATTTATGAGAAATGACGATAAAATTGCTGTTTTAAACTTGCAAAAACATAGAAAAACGCTGTTTTTAACTATTCAAACTGATAAATTCATGTTTCTTTCGTGTGAAACGGCGATTTATGAGAAATGACGATAAAATTGCCGTTTTAAACTTGCAAAAACATAGAAAAACGCTGTTTTTAACTATTCAAACTGATAAATTCAGGTTTCTTTCGTTCGAAACGGTGGATTTTTGTGAAATCACGATAAAATTGCTGTTTTAAACTTGCAAAAACATAGAAAAACGCTGTTTTGAACTATTCAAACTGATAAATTCATGTTTCTTTTGTGTGAAACGGCGATTTATGAGAAATGACGATAAAATTGCTGTTTTAAACTTGCAAAAACATAGAAAAACGCTGTTTTGAACTATTCAAACTGACAAATTCATGTTTCTTTCGTGTGAAACGGCGATTTATGAGAAATGACGATAAAATTGCTGTTTGAAACTTGCAAAACATAGAAAAACGCTGTTTTTAACTATTCAAACTGACAAATTCATGTTTCTTTCGTGTGAAACGACGATTTATGAGAAATGACAATAAAATTGCTGTTTTAAACATGAAAAAACATAGAAAAACGCTGTTTTGAACTATTCAAACTGAAAAACGCTGTTTTTAACTATTCAAACTGATAAATTCAGGTTTCTTTAGTTCGAAACGGTGGATTTTTGTGAAATCACGATAAAACTGCTGTTTTAAACTTGCAAAAACATAGAAAAACGCTGTTTTGAACTATTCAAACTGATAAATTCATGTTTCTTTCGTGTGAAACGGCGATTTATGAGAAATGACGATAAAATTGCTGTTTTAAACTTGCAAAAACATAGAAAAACGCTGTTTTGAACTATTCAAACTGACAAATTCATGTTTCTTTCGTGTGAAACGGCGATTTATGAGAAATGACGATAAAATTGCTGTTTTAAACTTGCAAAAACATAGAAAAACGCTGTTTTTAACTATTCAAACTGATAAATTCATGTTTCTTTCGTGTGAAACGGCGATTTATGAGAAATGACGATAAAATTGCTGTTTTAAACTTGCAAAAACATAGAAAAACGCTGTTTTTAACTATTCAAACTGATAAATTCAGGTTTCTTTCGTTCGAAACGGTGGATTTTTGTGAAATCACGACAAAATTGCTGTTTTAAACTTGCAAAAAAAAAAAACGCTGTTTTGAACTATTCAAACTGATAAATTCATGTTTCTTTCGTGTGAAACGGCGATTTATGAGAAATGACGATAAAATTGCTGTTTTAAACTTGCAAAAACATAGAAAAACGCTGTTTTGAACTATTCAAACTGACAAATTCATGTTTCTTTCGTGTGAAACGGCGATTTATGAGAAATGACGATAAAATTGCTGTTTGAAACTTGCAAAAACATAGAAAAACGCTGTTTTTAACTATTCAAACTGACAAATTCATGTTTCTTTCGTGTGAAACGGCGATTTATGAGAAATGACAATAAAATTGCTGTTTTAAACATGAAAAAACATAGAAAAACGCTGTTTTAAACTATTCAAACTGACAAATTCATGTTTCTTTCGTGTGAAACGGCGATTTATGAGAAATGACGATAAAATTGCTGTTTTAAACTTGCAAAAACATAGAAAAACGCTGTTTTGAACTATTCAAACTGACAAATTCATGTTTCTTTCGTGTGAAACGGCGATTTATGAGAAATGACGATAAAATTGCTGTTTTAAACTTGCAAAAACATAGAAAAACGCTGTTTTTAACTATTCAAACTGATAAATTCATGTTTATTTCGTGTGAAACGGCGATTTATGAGAAATGACGATAAAATTGCTGTTTTAAACTTGCAAAAACATAGAAAAACGCTGTTTTGAACTATTCAAACTGATAAATTCAGGTTTCTTTCGTGTGAAACGGCGATTTATGAGAAATGACGATAAAATTGCTGTTTTAAACTTGCAAAAACATAGAAAAACGCTGTTTTTAACTATTCAAACTGATAAATTCATGTTTCTTTCGTGTGAAACGGCGATTTATGAGAAATGACGATAAAATTGCTGTTTTAAACTTGCAAAAACATAGAAAAACGCTGTTTTTAACTATTCAAACTGATAAATTCAGGTTTCTTCCGTTCGAAACGGTGGATTTTTGTGAAATCACGATAAAACTGCTGTTTTAAACTTGCAAAAACATAGAAAAACGCTGTTTTGAACTATTCAAACTGATAAATTCATGTTTCTTTCGTGTGAAACGGCGATTTATGAGAAATGACGATAAAATTGCTGTTTTAAACTTGCAAAAACATAGAAAAACGCTGTTTTGAACTATTCAAACGGACAAATTCATGTTTCTTTCGTGTGAAACGGCGATTTATGAGAAACGACGATAAAATTGCTGTTTTAAACTTGCAAAAACATAGAAAAACGCTGTTTTTAACTATTCAAACTGATAAATTCATGTTTCTTCCGTGTGAAACGGCGATTTATGAGAAATGACGATAAATTTGCTGTTTTAAACTTGCAAAAACATAGAAAAACGCTGTTTTTAACTATTCAAACTAATAAATTCAGGTTTCTTTCGTTCGAAACGGTGGATTTTTGTGAAATCACGATAAAATTGCTGTTTTAAACTTGCAAAAACATAGAAAAACGCTGTTTTGAACTATTCAAACTGATAAATTCATGTTTCTTTCGTGTGAAACGGCGATTTATGAGAAATGACGATAAAATTGCTGTTTTAAACTTGCAAAAACATAGAAAAACGCTGTTTTGAACTATTCAAACTGACAAATTCATGTTTCTTTCGTGTGAAACGGCGATTTATGAGAAATGACGATAAAATTGCTGTTTGAAACTTGCAAAAACATAGAAAAACGCTGTTTTTAACTATTCAAACTGACAAATTCATGTTTCTTTCGTGTGAAACGGCGATTTATGAGAAATGACAATAAAATTGCTGTTTTAAACATGAAAAAACATAGAAAAACGCTGTTTTGAACTATTCAAACTGACGAATTCATGTTTCTTTCGTGTGAAACGGCGATTTATGAGAAATGACAATAAAATTGCTGTTTTAAACATGAAAAAACATAGAAAAACGCTGTTTTAAACTATTCAAACTGACAAATTCATGTTTCTTTCGTGTGAAACGGCGATTTATGAGAAATGACGATAAAATTGCTGTTTTAAACTTGCAAAAACATAGAAAAACGCTGTTTTGAACTATTCAAACTGACAAATTCATGTTTCTTTCGTGTGAAACGGCGATTTATGAGAAATGACGATAAAATTGCTGTTTTAAACTTGCAAAAACATAGAAAAACGCTGTTTTTAACTATTCAAACTGATAAATTCATGTTTATTTCGTGTGAAACGGCGATTTATGAGAAATGACGATAAAATTGCTGTTTTAAACTTGCAAAAACATAGAAAAACGCTGTTTTGAACTATTCAAACTGATAAATTCAGGTTTCTTTCGTGTGAAACGGCGATTTATGAGAAATGACGATAAAATTGCTGTTTTAAACTTGCAAAAACATAGAATAACGCTGTTTTTAACTATTCAAACTGATAAATTCATGTTTCTTTCGTGTGAAACGGCGATTTATGAGAAATGACGATAAAATTGCTGTTTTAAACTTGCAAAAACATAGAAAAACGCTGTTTTTAACTATTCAAACTGATAAATTCAGGTTTCTTCCGTTCGAAACGGTGGATTTTTGTGAAATCACGATAAAACTGCTGTTTTAAACTTGCAAAAACATAGAAAAACGCTGTTTTGAACTATTCAAACTGATAAATTCATGTTTCTTTCGTGTGAAACGGCGATTTATGAGAAATGACGATAAAATTGCTGTTTTAAACTTGCAAAAACATAGAAAAACGCTGTTTTGAACTATTCAAACGGACAAATTCATGTTTCTTTCGTGTGAAACGGCGATTTATGAGAAACGACGATAAAATTGCTGTTTTAAACTTGCAAAAACATAGAAAAACGCTGTTTTTAACTATTCAAACTGATAAATTCATGTTTCTTCCGTGTGAAACGGCGATTTATGAGAAATGACGATAAAATTGCTGTTTTAAACTTGCAAAAACATAGAAAAACGCTGTTTTTAACTATTCAAACTAATAAATTCAGGTTTCTTTCGTTCGAAACGGTGGATTTTTGTGAAATCACGATAAAATTGCTGTTTTAAACTTGCAAAAACATAGAAAAACGCTGTTTTGAACTATTCAAACTGATAAATTCATGTTTCTTTCGTGTGAAACGGCGATTTATGAGAAATGACGATAAAATTGCTGTTTTAAACTTGCAAAAACATAGAAAAACGCTGTTTTGAACTATTCAAACTGACAAATTCATGTTTCTTTCGTGTGAAACGGCGATTTATGAGAAATGACGATAAAATTGCTGTTTGAAACTTGCAAAAACATAGAAAAACGCTGTTTTTAACTATTCAAACTGACAAATTCATGTTTCTTTCGTGTGAAACGGCGATTTATGAGAAATGACTATAAAATTGCTGTTTTAAACATGAAAAAACATAGAAAAACGCTGTTTTGAACTATTCAAACTGACGAATTCATGTTTCTTTCGTGTGAAACGGCGATTTATGAGAAATGACGATAAAATTGCTGTTTTAAACTTGCAAAAACATAGAAAAACGCTGTTTTGAACTATTCAAACTGACAAATTCATGTTTCTTTCGTGTGAAACGGCGATTTATGAGAAATGACGATAAAATTGCTGTTTTAAACTTGCAAAAACATAGAAAAACGCTGTTTTTAACTATTCAAACTGATAAATTCATGTTTATTTCGTGTGAAACGGCGATTTATGAGAAATGACGATAAAATTGCTGTTTTAAACTTGCAAAAACATAGAAAAACGCTGTTTTTAACTATTCAAACTGATAAATTCAGGTTTCTTTCGTTCGAAACGGTGGATTTTTGTGAAATCACGATAAAACTGCTGTTTTAAACTTGCAAAAACATAGAAAAACGCTGTTTTGAACTATTCAAAATGATAAATTCATGTTTCTTTCGTGTGAAACGGCGATTTATGAGAAATGACGATAAAATTGCTGTTTTAAACATGAAAAAACATAGAAAAACGCTGTTTTGAACTATTCAAACTGACAAATTCATGTTTCTTTCGTGTGAAACGGCGATTTATGAGAAATGACGATAAAATTGCTGTTTTAAACTTGCAAAAACATAGAAAAACGCTGTTTTTAACTATTCAAACTGATAAATTCAGGTTTCTTTCGTTCGAAACGGTGGATTTTTGTGAAATCACGATAAAACTGCTGTTTGAAACTTGCAAAAACATAGAAAAACGCTGTTTTGAACTATTCAAACTGATAAATTCATGTTTCTTTCGTGTGAAACGGCGATTTATGAGAAATGACGATAAAATTGCTGTTTTAAACATGAAAAAACATAGAAAAACGCTGTTTTGAACTATTCAAACTGACAAATTCATGTTTATTTCGTGTGAAACGGCGATTTATGAGAAATGACGATAAAATTGCTGTTTTAAACATGAAAAAACATAGAAAAACGCTGTTTTGAACTATTCAAACTGACAAATTCATGTTTATTTCGTGTGAAACGGCGATTTATGAGAAATGACGATAAAATTGCTGTTTTAAACTTGCAAAAACATAGAAAAACGCTGTTTTGAACTATTCAAACTGATAAATTCATGTTTCTTTCGTGTGAAACGGCGATTTATGAGAAATGACGATAAAATTGCTGTTTTAAACTTGCAAAAACATAGAAAAACACTGTTTTTAACTATTCAAACTGATAAATTCAGGTTTCTTTCGTGTGAAACGGCGATTTATGAGAAATGACGATAAAATTGCTGTTTTAAACTTACAAAAACATAGAAAAACGCTGTTTTCAACTATTCAAACTGACAAATTCATGTTTCTTTCGTGTGAAACGGCGATTTATGAGAAATGACGATAAAATTGCTGTTTTAAACATGAAAAAACATAGAAAAACGCTGTTTTGAACAATTCAAACTGACAAATTCATGTTTCTTTCGTGTGAAACGGCGATTTATGAGAAATGACGGTAAAATTGCTGTTTTAAACTTGCAAAAACATAGAAAAACGCTGTTTTGAACTATTCAAACTGACAAATTCATGTTTCTTTCGTGTGAAACGGCGATTTATGAGAAATGACGATAAAATTGCTGTTTTAAACTTGCAAAAACATAGAAAAACGCTGTTTTTAACTATTCAAACTGACAAATTCATGTTTCTTTCGTGTGAACCGGCGATTTATGAGAAATGACAATAAAATTGCTGTTTTAAACATAAAAAAACATAGAAAAACGCTGTTTTGAACTATTCAAACTGACAAATTCACGTTTCTTTCGTGTGAAACGGCGATTTATGAGAAATGACGATAAAATTGCTGTTTTAAACTTGCAAAAACATAGAAAAACGCTGTTTTGAACTATTCAAACTGACAAATTCATGTTTCTTTCGTGTGAAACGGCGATTTATGAGAAATGACGATAAAATTGCTGTTTTAAACTTGCAAAAACATAGAAAAACGCTGTTTTGAACTATTCAAACTGACAAATTCATGTTTCTTTCGTGTGAAACGGCGATTTATGAGAAATGACGATAAAATTGCTGTTTTAAACTTGCAAAAACATAGAAAAACGCTGTTTTTAACTATTCAAACTGATAAATTCAGGTTTCTTTCGTTCGAAACGGTGGATTTTTGTGAAATCACGATAAAACTGCTGTTTTAAACTTGCAAAAACATAGAAAAACGCTGTTTTGAACTATTCAAACTGATAAATTCATGTTTCTTTCGTGTGAAACGGCGATTTATGAGAAATGACGATAAAATTGCTGTTTTAAACATGAAAAAACATAGAAAAACGCTGTTTTGAACTATTCAAACTGACAAATTCATGTTTATTTCGTGTGAAACGGCGATTTATGAGAAATGACGATAAAATTGCTGTTTTAAACATGAAAAAACATAGAAAAACGCTGTTTTGAACTATTCAAACTGACAAATTCATGTTTATTTCGTGTGAAACGGCGATTTATGAGAAATGACGATAAAATTGCTGTTTTAAACTTGCAAAAACATAGAAAAACGCTGTTTTGAACTATTCAAACTGATAAATTCATGTTTCTTTCGTGTGAAATGGCGATTTATGAGAAATGACGATAAAATTGCTGTTTTAAACTTGCAAAAACATAGAAAAACACTGTTTTTAACTATTCAAACTGATAAATTCAGGTTTCTTTCGTGTGAAACGGCGATTTATGAGAAATGACGATAAAATTGCTGTTTTAAACTTACAAAAACATAGAAAAACGCTGTTTTCAACTATTCAAACTGACAAATTCATGTTTTTTTCGTGTGAAACGGCGATTTATGAGAAATGACGATAAAATTGCTGTTTTAAACATGAAAAAACATAGAAAAACGCTGTTTTGAACAATTCAAACTGACAAATTCATGTTTCTTTCGTGTGAAACGGCGATTTATGAGAAATGACGATAAAATTGCTGTTTTAAACTTGCAAAAACATAGAAAAACGCTGTTTTGAACTATTCAAACTGACAAATTCATGTTTCTTTCGTGTGAAACGGCGATTGATGAGAAATGACGATAAAATTGCTGTTTTAAACTTGCAAAAACATAGAAAAACGCTGTTTTTATCTATTCAAACTGACAAATTCATGTTTCTTTCGTGTGAACCGGCGATTTATGAGAAATGACAATAAAATTGCTGTTTTAAACATGAAAAAACATAGAAAAACGCTGTTTTGAACTATTCAAACTGACAAATTCACGTTTCTTTCGTGTGAAACGGCGATTTATGAGAAATGACGATAAAATTGCTGTTTTAAACTTGCAAAAACATAGAAAAACGCTGTTTTGAACTATTCAAACTGACAAATTCATGTTTCTTTCGTGTGAAACGGCGATTTATGAGAAATGACGATAAAATTGCTGTTTTAAACTTGCAAAAACATAGAAAAACGCTGTTTTGAACTATTCAAACTGATAAATTCATGTTTCTTTCGTGTGAAACGGCGATTTATGAGAAATGACGATAAAATTGCTGTTTTAAACTTGCAAAAACATAGAAAAACGCTGTTTTTAACTATTCAAACTGATAAATTCAGGTTTCTTTCGTTCGAAACGGTGGATTTTTGTGAAATCACGATAAAACTGCTGTTTTAAACTTGCAAAAACATAGAAAAACGCTGTTTTGAACTATTCAAACTGATAAATTCATGTTTCTTTCGTGTGAAACGGCGATTTATGAGAAATGACGATAAAATTGCTGTTTTAAACTTGCAAAAACATAGAAAAACACTGTTTTTAACTATTCAAACTGATAAATTCAGGTTTCTTTCGTGTGAAACGGCGATTTATGAGAAATGACGATAAAATTGCTGTTTTAAACTTGCAAAAACATAGAAAAACGCTGTTTTTAACTATTCAAACTGACAAATTCATGTTTCTTTCGTGTGAAACGGCGTTTTATGAGAAATGACGATAAAATTGCTGTTTTAAACTTGCAAAAACATAGAAAAACGCTGTTTTGAACTATTCAAACTGACAAATTCATGTTTCTTTCGTGTGAAACGGCGATTTATGAGAAATGACGATAAAATTGCTGTTTTAAACTTGCAAAAACATAGAAAAACGCTGTTTTGAACTATTCAAACTGACAAATTCATGTTTCTTTCGTGTAAAACGGCGATTTATGAGAAATGACGATAAAATTGCTGTTTTAAACTTGCAAAAACATAGAAAAACGCTGTTTTTAACTATTCAAACTGATAAATTCATGTTTCTTTCGTGTGAAACGGCGATTTATGAGAAATGACGATAAAATTGCTGTTTTAAACTTGCAAAAACATAGAAAAACGCTGTTTTGAACTATTCAAACTGACAAATTCATGTTTCTTTCGTGTGAAACGGCGATTAATGAGAAATGACGATAAAATTGCTGTTTTAAACTTGCAAACACATAGAAAAACGCTGTTTTTAACTATTCAAACTGATAAATTCAGGTTTCTTTCGTGTGAAACGGCGATTTATGAGAAATGACGATAAAATTGCTGTTTTAAACTTGCAAAAACATAGAAAAACGCTGTTTTCAACTATTCAAACTGACAAATTCATGTTTCTTTCGTGTGAAACGGCGATTTATGAGAAATGACGATAAAATTGCTGTTTTAAACTTGCAAAAACATAGAAAAACGCTGTTTTTAACTATTCAAACTGATAAATTCATGTTTATTTCGTGTGAAACGGCGATTTATGAGAAATGACGATAAAATTGCTGTTTTAAACTTGCAAAAACATAGAAAAACGCTGTTTTTAACTATTCAAACTGATAAATTCATTTTTCTTTCGTTCGAAACGGTGGATTTTTGTGAAATCACGATAAAACTGCTGTTTTAAACTTGCAAAAACATAGAAAAACGCTGTTTTGAACTATTCAAACTGATAAATTCATGTTTCTTTCGTGTGAAACGGCGATTTATGAGAAATGACGATAAAATTGCTGTTTTAAACTTGCAAAAACATAGAAAAACGCTGTTTTGAACTATTCAAACTGATAAATTCATGTTTCTTTCGTGTGAAACGGCGATTTATGAGAAATGACGATAAAATTGCTGTTTTAAACTTGCAAAAACATAGAAAAACGCTGTTTTTAACTATTCAAACTGATAAATTCAGGTTTCTTTCGTTCGAAACGGTGGATTTTTGTGAAATCACGATAAAACTGCTGTTTTAAACTTGCAAAAAACATAGAAAAACGCTGTTGTGAACTATTCAAACTGATAAATTCATGTTTCTTTCGTGTGAAACGGCGATTTATGAGAAATGACGATAAAATTGCTGTTTTAAACTTGCAAAAACATAGAAAAACACTGTTTTTAACTATTCAAACTGATAAATTCAGGTTTCTTTCGTGTGAAACGGCGATTTATGAGAAATGACGATAAAATTGCTGTTTTAAACTTGCAAAAACATAGAAAAACGCTGTTTTCAACTATTCAAACTGACAAATTCATGTTTCTTTCGTGTGAAACGGCGATTTATGAGAAATGACGATAAAATTGCTGTTTTAAACATGAAAAAACATAGAAAAACGCTGTTTTGAACAATTCAAACTGACAAATTCATGTTTCTTTCGTGTGAAACGGCGATTTATGAGAAATGACGATAAAATTGCTGTTTTAAACTTGCAAAAACATAGAAAAACGCTGTTTTGAACTATTCAAACTGACAAATTCATGTTTCTTTCGTGTGAAACGGCGATTTATGAGAAATGACGATAAAATTGCTGTTTTAAACTTGCAAAAACATAGAAAAACGCTGTTTTTAACTATTCAAACTGACAAATTCATGTTTCTTTCGTGTGAACCGGCGATTTATGAGAAATGACAATAAAATTGCTGTTTTAAACATGAAAAAACATAGAAAAACGCTGTTTTAAACTATTCAAACTGACAAATTCACGTTTCTTTCGTGTGAAACGGCGATTTATGAGAAATGACGATAAAATTGCTGTTTTAAACTTGCAAAAACATAGAAAAACGCTGTTTTGAACTATTCAAACTGACAAATTCATGTTTCTTTCGTGTGAAACGGCGATTTATGAGAAATGACGATAAAATTGCTGTTTTAAACTTGCAAAAACATAGAAAAACGCTGTTTTTAACTATTCAAACTGATAAATTCATGTTTCTTTCGTGTGAAACGGCGATTTATGAGAAATGACGATAAAATTGCTGTTTTAAACTTGCAAAAACTTAGAAAAAACGCTGTTTTTAACTATTCAAACTGATAAATTCATTTTTCTTTCGTTCGAAACGGTGGATTTTTGTGAAATCACGATAAAACTGCTGTTTTAAACTTGCAAAAACATAGAAAAACGCTGTTTTGAACTATTCAAACTGATAAATTCATGTTTCTTTCGTGTGAAACGGCGATTTATGAGAAATGACGATAAAATTGCTGTTTTAAACTTGCAAAAACATAGAAAAACACTGTTTTTAACTATTCAAACTGATAAATTCAGGTTTCTTTCGTGTGAAACGGCGATTTATGAGAAATGACGATAAAATTGCTGTTTTAAACTTGCAAAAACATAGAAAAACGCTGTTTTGAACAATTCAAACTGACAAATTCATGTTTCTTTCGTGTGAAACGGCGTTTTATGAGAAATGACGATAAAATTGCTGTTTTAAACTTGCAAAAACATAGAAAAACGCTGTTTTGAACTATTCAAACTGACAAATTCATGTTTCTTTCGTGTGAAACGGCGATTTATGAGAAATGACGATAAAATTGCTGTTTTAAACTTGCAAAAACATAGAAAAACGCTGTTTTTAACTATTCAAACTGATAAATTCATTTTTCTTTCGTTCGAAACGGTGGATTTTTGTGAAATCACGATAAAACTGCTGTTTTAAACTTGCAAAAACATAGAAAAACGCTGTTTTTAACTATTCAAACTGACAAATTCATGTTTCTTTCGTGTGAACCGGCGATTTATGAGAAATGACAATAAAATTGCTGTTTTAAACATGAAAAAACATAGAAAAACGCTGTTTTGAACTATTCAAATTGACAAATTCACGTTTCTTTCGTGTGAAACGGCGATTTATGAGAAATGACGATAAAATTGCTGTTTTAAACTTGCAAAAACATAGAAAAACGCTGTTTTGAACTATTAAAACTGACAAATTCATGTTTCTTTCGTGTGAAACGGCGATTTATGAGAAATGACGATAAAATTGCTGTTTTAAACTTGCAAAAACATAGAAAAACGCTGTTTTTAACTATTCAAACTGATAAATTCATGTTTCTTTCGTGTGAAACGGCGATTTATGAGAAATGACGATAAAATTGCTGTTTTAAACTTGCAAAAACATAGAAAAACGCTGTTTTTAACTATTCAAACTGATAAATTCATTTTTCTTTCGTTCGAAACGGTGGATTTTTGTGAAATCACGATAAAACTGCTGTTTTAAACTTGCAAAAACATAGAAAAACGCTGTTTTGAACTATTCAAACTGATAAATTCATGTTTCTTTCGTGTGAAACGGCGATTTATGAGAAATGACGATAAAATTGCTGTTTTAAACTTGCAAAAACATAGAAAAACGCTGTTTTGAACTATTCAAACTGATAAATTCATGTTTCTTTCGTGTGAAACGGCGATTTATGAGAAATGACGATAAAATTGCTGTTTTAAACTTGCAAAAACATAGAAAAACGCTGTTTTTAACTATTCAAACTGATAAATTCAGGTTTCTTTCGTTCGAAACGGTGGATTTTTGTGAAATCACGATAAAACTGCTGTTTTAAACTTGCAAAAACATAGAAAAACGCTGTTTTGAACTATTCAAACTGATAAATTCATGTTTCTTTCGTGTGAAACGGCGATTTATGAGAAATGACGATAAAATTGCTGTTTTAAACTTGCAAAAACATAGAAAAACACTGTTTTTTACTATTCAAACTGATAAATTCAGGTTTCTGTCGTGTGAAACGGCGATTTATGAGAAATGACGATAAAATTGCTGTTTTAAACTTGCAAAAACATAGAAAAACGCTGTTTTTAACTATTCAAACTGACAAATTCATGTTTCTTTCGTGTGAAACGGCGTTTTATGAGAAATGACGATAAAATTGCTGTTTTAAACTTGCAAAAACATAGAAAAACGCTGTTTTGAACTATTCAAACTGACAAATTCATGTTTCTTTCGTGTGAAACGGCGTTTTATGAGAAATGACGATAAAATTGCTGTTTTAAACTTGCAAAAACATAGAAAAACGCTGTTTTTAACTATTCAAACTGATAAATTCATTTTTCTTTCGTTCGAAACGGTGGATTTTTGTGAAATCACGATAAAACTGCTGTTTTAAACTTGCAAAAACATAGAAAAACGCTGTTTTTAACTATTCAAACTGACAAATTCATGTTTCTTTCGTGTGAACCGGCGATTTATGAGAAATGACAATAAAATTGCTGTTTTAAACATGAAAAAACATAGAAAAACGCTGTTTTGAACTATTCAAACTGACAAATTCACGTTTCTTTCGTGTGAAACGGCGATTTATGAGAAATGACGATAAAATTGCTGTTTTAAACTTGCAAAAACATAGAAAAACGCTGTTTTGAACTATTAAAACTGACAAATTCATGTTTCTTTCGTGTGAAACGGCGATTTATGAGAAATGACGATAAAATTGCTGTTTTAAACTTGCAAAAACATAGAAAAACGCTGTTTTTAACTATTCAAACTGATAAATTCATGTTTCTTTCGTGTGAAACGGCGATTTATGAGAAATGACGATAAAATTGCTGTTTTAAACTTGCAAAAACATAGAAAAACGCTGTTTTTAACTATTCAAACTGATAAATTCATTTTTCTTTCGTTCGAAACGGTGGATTTTTGTGAAATCACGATAAAACTGCTGTTTTAAACTTGCAAAAACATAGAAAAACGCTGTTTTGAACTATTCAAACTGATAAATTCATGTTTCTTTCGTGTGAAACGGCGATTTATGAGAAATGACGATAAAATTGCTGTTTTAAACTTGCAAAAACATAGAAAAACGCTGTTTTGAACTATTCAAACTGATAAATTCATGTTTCTTTCGTGTGAAACGGCGATTTATGAGAAATGACGATAAAATTGCTGTTTTAAACTTGCAAAAACATAGAAAAACGCTGTTTTTAACTATTCAAACTGATAAATTCAGGTTTCTTTCGTTCGAAACGGTGGATTTTTGTGAAATCACGATAAAACTGCTGTTTTAAACTTGCAAAAACATAGAAAAACGCTGTTTTGAACTATTCAAACTGATAAATTCATGTTTCTTTCGTGTGAAACGGCGATTTATGAGAAATGACGATAAAATTGCTGTTTTAAACTTGCAAAAACATAGAAAAACACTGTTTTTTACTATTCAAACTGATAAATTCAGGTTTCTGTCGTGTGAAACGGCGATTTATGAGAAATGACGATAAAATTGCTGTTTTAAACTTGCAAAAACATAGAAAAACGCTGTTTTTATCTATTCAAACTGACAAATTCATGTTTCTTTCGTGTGAAACGGCGTTTTATGAGAAATGACGATAAAATTGCTGTTTTAAACTTGCAAAAACATAGAAAAACGCTGTTTTGAACTATTCAAACTGACAAATTCATGTTTCTTTCGTGTGAAACGGCGTTTTATGAGAAATGACGATAAAATTGCTGTTTTAAACTTGCAAAAACATTGAAAAACGCTGTTTTCAACTATTCGAACTGACAAATTCATGTTTCTTTCGTGTGAAACGGCGATTTATGAGAAATGACGATAAAATTGCTGTTTTAAACATGAAAAACATAGAAAAACGCTGTTTTGAACTATTCAAACTGACAAATTCATGTTTCTTTCGTGTGAA
>CAWWDY010002470.1:0-32211 GCA_963942605.1 Poecilus cupreus
TATAATAGCTAATGTTGGTGAAAGCAAAATAAAAATGCTGTTTTAAGCTTGCAAAAGCATACAAAACACCGTTTTCAAGTATTTAAACTGTCATATTCATGTTTCTGTCGTGTATAATAGCTAATGTTGGTGAAAGCAAGACAAAAATGCTGTTTTAAGCATGCAAAAGCGTACAAAACACCGTTTTTAAGTATTTTAACTGTCATATTCATGTATATGTCGTGTGTAATGGCTTATGTTTGCAAAATCAAGATAAAATAGCTGTTTTCAGCTTGCAAAAACATACAAAATGCTGTTTTCAAGTATTTAAACTGTCATATTCATGTTTCTGTCTTGTACAATAGCTAATGTTGGTGAAAGCAAAATAAAAATGCTGTTTTAATCATGCAAAAGCATACAAAACACCGTTTTCAAGTATTTAAACTGTCATTTTCATGTATATGTCGTGTGTAATGGCTTATGTTTGCAAAATCAAGATAAAATAGCTGTTTTTAGCTTGCAAAAACATACAAAATGCTGTTTTAAAGTATTTAAACTGTCATATTCATGTTTCTGTCCTGTATAATAGCTAATGTTGGTGAAAGCAAGATAAAAATGCTGTTTTAAGCATACAAAACACCGTTTTCAAGTATTTAAACTGTCATATTCAGGTATATGTCGTGTGTAATGGCTTATGTTTGCAAAATCAAGATAAAATAACTGTTTTCAGCTTGCAAAAACGTACAAAATGCTGTTTTCAAGTATTTAAACTTTCATTTTCATGTATATGTCGTGTGTAATGGCTTATGTTTGCAAAATCAAGATAAAATAACTGTTTTCAGCTTGCAAAAACGTACAAAATGCTGTTTTCAAGTATTTAAACTTTCATTTTCATGTATATGTCGTGTGTAATGGCTTATGTTTGCAAAATCAAGATAAAATAACTGTTTTCAGCTTGCAAAAACATACAAAATGCTGTTTTCAAGTATTTAAACTGTCATATTCATGTTTCTGTCGTGTATAATAGCTAATGTTGGTGAAAGCAAGATAAAAATGCTGTTTTAATCATGCAAAAGCATACAAAACACCGTTTTCAAGTATTTAAACTGTCATATTCATGTTTCTGTCGTGTATAATAGCTAATGTTGGTGAAAGCAAGATAAAAATGCTGTTTTAAGCATACAAAACACGGTTTTCAAGTATTTAAACTGTCATATTCATGTTTCTGTCGTGTATAATAGCTAATGTTGGTGAAAGCAAGACAAAAATGCTGTTTTAAGCATGCAAAAGCGTACAAAACACCGTTTTTAAGTATTTTAACTGTCATATTCATGTATATGTCGTGTGTAATGGCTTATGTTTGCAAAATCAAGATAAAATAGCTGTTTTCAGCTTCCAAAAACATACAAAATGCTGTTTTCAAGTATTTAAACTGTCATATTCATGTTTCTGTCGTGTATAATAGCTAATGTTGGTGAAAGCAAGATAAAAATGCTGTTTTAAGCATGCAAAAGCATACAAAACACCGTTTTCAAGTATTTAAACTGTCATATTCAGGTATATGTCGTGTGTAATGGCTTATGTTTGCAAAATCAATATAAAATAGCTGTTTTCAGCTTTAAAAAACGTACAAAATGCTGTTTTCAAGTATTTAAACTTTCATATTCATGTATATGTCGTGTGTAACGGCTTATGTTTGCAAAATCAAGATAAAATAGCTGTTTTCAGCTTTTAAAAACATACAAAATGCTGTTTTCAAGTATTTAAACTGTCATATTCATGTATATGTCGTGTGTAATGGCTTATGTTTGCAAAATCAAGATAAAATAGCTGTTTTCAGCTTGCAAAAACATACAAAATGCTGTTTTCAAGTATTTAAACTGTCATATTCATGTATATGTTGTGTGTAATGGCTTATGTTTGCAAAATCAAGATAAAATAGCTGTTTTCAGCTTGCAAAAACATACAAAATGCTGTTTTCAGGTATTTAAACTGTCATATTCATGTATATGTCGTGTGTAATGGCTTATGTTTGCAAAATCAAGATAAAATAGCTGTTTTCAGCTTGCAAAAACATACAAAATGCTGTTTTCAAGTATTTAAACTGTCATATTCATGTTTCTGTCGTGTATAATAGCTAATTTTGGTGAAAGCAAGATAAAAATGCTGTTTTAAGCATGCAAAAGCATACAAAACACCGTTTTCAAGTATTTAAACTGTCATATTCATGTTTCTGTCGTGAATAATAGCTAATGTTGGTGAAAGCAAGATAAAAATGTTGTTTTAAGCATGCAAAAGCATACAAAACACCGTTTTCAAGTATTTAAACTGTCATATTCATGTTTCTGTCGTTTATAATAGCTAATGTTGGTGAAAGCAAGATAAAAATGCTGTTTTAAGCATGCAAAAGCGTACAAAACACCGTTTTTAAGTTTTTTAACTGTCACATTCATGTATATGTCGTTTGTAATGGCTTATGTTTGCAAAATCAAGATAAAATAGCTGTTTTCAGCTTGCAAAAACATACAAAATGCTGTTTTCAAGTATTTAAACTGTCATATTCATGTATATGTCGTGTGTAACGGCTTATGTTTGCAAAATCAAGATAAAATAGCTGTTTTCAGCTTGCAAAAACATACAAAATGCTGTTTTCAAGTATTTAAACTGTCATATTCATGTATATGTCGTGTGTAATGGCTTATGTTTGCAAAATCAAGATAAAATAGCTGTTTTCAGCTTGCAAAAACATACAAAATGCTGTTTTCAAGTATTTAAACTGTCATATTCATGTTTCTGTCGTGTACAATAGCTAATGTGGGTGAAAGCAAGATAAAAATGCTGTTTTAAGCATACAAAACACCGTTTTCAAGTATTTAAACTGTCATATTCATGTATATGTCGTGTGTAATGGCTTATGTTTGCAAAATCAAGATAAAATAGCTGTTTTCAGCTTCCAAAAACATACAAAATGCTGTTTTCAAGTATTTAAACTGTCATATTCATGTTTCTGTCGTGTATAATAGCTAATGTTGGTGAAAGCAAGATAAAAATGCTGTTTTAAGCATGCAAAAGCATACAAAACACCGTTTTCAAGTATTTAAACTGTCATATTCAGGTATATGTCGTGTGTAATGGCTTATGTTTGCAAAATCAAGATAAAATAGCTGTTTTTAGCTTGAAAAAACGTACAAAATGCTGATTTCAAGTATTTAAACTTTCATATTCATGTATATGTCGTGTGTAACGGCTTATGTTTGCAAAATCAAGATAAAATAGCTGTTTTCAGCTTGCAAAAACATACAAAATGCTGTTTTCAAGTATGTAAACTGTCATATTCATGTATATGTCGTGTTTAATGGCTTATGTTTGCAAAATCAAGATAAAATATCTGTTTTCAGCTTGCAAAAACATACAAAATGCTGTTTTCAAGTATTTAAACTGTCATATTCATGTATATGTAGTGTGTAATGGCTTATGTTTGCAAAATCAAGATAAAATAGCTGTTTTCAGCTTGCAAAAACATACAAAATGCTGTTTTCAGGTATTTAAACTGTCATATTCATGTATATGTCGTGTGTAATGGCTTATGTTTGCAAAATCAAGATAAAATAGCTGTTTTCAGCTTGCAAAAACATACAAAATGCTGTTTTCAAGTATTTAAACTGTCATATTCATGTTTCTGTCGTGTATAATAGCTAATTTTGGTGAAAGCAAGAAAAATGTGCTGTTTTAAGCATGAAAAAGCATACAAAACACCGTTTTCAAGTATTTAAACTGTCATATTCATGTTTCTGTCGTGTATAATAGCTAATGTTGGTGAAAGCAAGATAAAAATGCTGTTTTAAGCATGCAAAAGCATACAAAACACCGTTTCCAAATATTTAAACTATCATATTCATGTTTCTGTCGTGTATAATAGCCAATGTTGGTGAAAGCAAGATAAGAATGCTGTTTTAAGCATGAAAAAGCATACAAAACACCGTTTTCAAGTATATAAACTGTCATATTCATGTATTTGTTGTGTGTAATGGCTTATGTTTGAAGAATCAAGATAAAATAGCTGTTTTCAGCTTGCAAAAACATACAAAATGCTGTTTTCAAGTATTTAAAATCTCATATTCATGTTTCTGTCGTGTATAATAGCTAATGTTGGTGAAAGCAAGATAAAAATGTTGTTTTAAGCATGCAAAAGCATACAAAACACCGTTTTCAAGTATTTAAACTGTCATATTCATGTTTCTGTCGTGTATAATAGGTGATGTTGGTGAAAGCAAGACAAAAATGCTGTTTTAAGCATGCAAAAGCGTACAAAACACCGTTTTTAAGTATTTTAACTGTCATATTCATGTATATGTCGTGTGTAATGGCTTATGTTTGCAAAATCAAGATAAAATAGCTGTTTTCAGCTTGCAAAAACATACAAAATGCTGTTTTCAAGTATTTAAACTGTCATATTCATGTTTCTGTCGTGTACAATAGCTAATGTTGGTGAAAGCAAAATAAAAATGCTGTTTTAAGCACGCAAAAGCATACAAAACACCGTTTTCAACTATTTAAACTGTCATATTCATGTATATGTCGTGTGTAATGGCCTATGTTTGCAAAATAAAGATAAAATAGCTGTTTTCTGCTTGCAAAAACATACAAAATGCTGTTTTCAAGTATCTAAACTGTCATATACATGTTTCTGTCTTGTATAATAACTAACGTTGGTGAAAGCAAGATAAAATTGCTGTTTCAAGCATGCAAAAGCATACAAAACACCGTTTTCAAGTATTTAAACTGTCATATTCATGTATATGTCGTGTGTAATGTCTTATGTTTGCAAAATCAAGATAAAATAGCTGTTTTCAGCTTGCAAAAACATACAAAATGCTGTTTCCAAGTATTTAAACTGTCATATTCATGTATATGTCGTGTGTAATGGCTTATGTTTGCAAAATCAAGATAAAATAGCTGTTTTCAACTTGCAAAAATATACAAAATGCTGTTTTTAAGTATTTAAACTGTCATATTCATGTTTCTGTTATGTATAATAGCTAATTTTGGTGAAAGCAAGATAAAAATGCTGTTTTAAGCATGCAAAAGCATACAAAACACCGTTTTCTAGTATTTAAACTGTCATATTCATGATTTTGTCGAGTATAATAGCTAATGTTGGTGAAAGCAAGATAAAAATGCTGTTTTAAGCATGCAAAAACATACAAAACACCGTTTTCAAGTATTTAAACTGTCATATTCATGTTTCTGTCGTGTATTATAGCTAATTTTGGTGAAAGTAAGATAAAAATGCTGTTTTAAGCAAGCAAAAGCATTCAAAACACCGTTTTCTAGTATTTAAACTGTCATATTCATGATTTTGTCGTGTATAATAGCTAATGTTGGTGAAAGCAAGATAAAAATGCTGTTTTAAGCATGCAAAAGCATACAAAACACCGTTTTCAAGTATTTAAACTGTCATATTCATGTATATGTCGTGTGTAATGGCTTATGTTTGCAAAATCAA
Source organism: Poecilus cupreus (assembly GCA_963942605.1). Lineage (NCBI taxonomy): Eukaryota > Metazoa > Arthropoda > Insecta > Coleoptera > Carabidae > Poecilus > Poecilus cupreus. The sequence goes on from CAWWDY010002470.1 coordinate 5,486, forward strand.
GATAAAATAGCTGTTTTCAGCTTGCAAAAACATACAAAATGCTGTTTTCAAGTATTTAAACTGTCATATTCATGTTTCTGTCGTGTACAATAGCTAATGTTGGTAAAAGCAAGATAAAAATGCTGTTTTAAACATGCAAAAGCATACAAAACACCGTTTTCAAGTATTTTTTTTTTTATATTAAGTTTGAGGCGGGCCGACACTTATGGTCATTTGCCGCCTTTTTATTGTCATATGATTGGGAACACTGATTGTTTTGCGGGAATTAATTTGCACAAGTTTGTTTACTTCGTATATAAACAGTGATGTGTATGAACGAGGTTATGTTGTTATTTCTTGAAGGTGAATGAATTTATAACTGATTCTATGACTTTAAAAATTATTTTGGTTGTCTTTAGTTTATTCTTAGGTTTGTTTACATGATGGCTGCGAATGATTGAACAGTGTACACAAGAGGGAATGGGATTCGCTAGTGAGGCCCTTCACAGCTAAAGGTGCTAAACAAACAGGAAATAGGCCATGGAAAGGATTACAATAGAGAATTACATGTTACTGGGGATGATTTATGAGAATGGTGACATTTATTTGCTTATTTATTATAATTGTTATATCTTTAAACTTCTTGTTTGTTTTATATTTCGTTTATTAAATTGATATCTTTTAGAAAGGTAATCAATTTGATTATTTGATCATTATCTTCTTTATTTTGTAGGTTCCCAGTATTTATTTTTAATCGATTACGAATATTTTGATATTTAGTACAATCGTTTAATATGTGGCTGACTGTGAGTTGGCATTTGCATAGATTACAGTTTGGTGGATTGTCTTTGGTAAAAAGGTAACTGTGCGTGAGTTTTGTATGACCTATGGTGAGACGGAAGATAACTACTTGTTCTTTTCTAGGTAAATTTATAAATCTTGTAGGAGACCATGGAGTGACGTTTGGTTTAACGTTTTTGAGAAATGTGTTTTGATTATTCCACGATGATTGCCATTTGTTTATGCAAAGTTGCGTTGCAGCAGTACTTAGATCAGAAATTCGAACATATGGATATTCATCTGCAGTGAAAGAGGGGTCTATTTGTGATTTAGCTGCGTTGATGGCGAGATGGTCGACTTTCTCGTTTCCAGAGATTCCTATGTGACTTGGGATCCATATAAATAAAACTTCGATATTGTATTGCGATTTGAGAATATAGATAATATTACATATAATTAGAATACTCTGATCTTTAGATGAAGAGGCATGCATAAGGTTGGTTAGTGCGCTCATTGAATCTGTACATATTATAATTTTGTTGATGTGAGGTTTTTTAGATGGAAGCATACGGTAACTAGATTTCAACGCTTCGTATATAGCTATAATTTCTGCTGAGTACACACTGCATAGAGGAGATAGATATATACTTTGTGTGATCTGTTGGAGTGTTGTATTATAAACTGCGCATCCAGCTTGACCGGACTGAATTTTTGATCCATCTGTGTAGAGGATGATACTCCTATGATCTTGTTCATATGGGTAAATAAGGGATTTAAATTCATTTCTAATCAATATGTTTGGTAGATTATTTTTATTAAATTTTGTTAATTTTAGGTTAATATGAATTAATGGATGAATTATCCAACGAGGGAGCGGGTTCATGCCACAATGACTAGTAAAATTGTCGAATGAATGCGTTCTTTTTTCATCTTTGTTTATTTCAAGGAATAGATTGTGCAATATTAATGATAACGGACAATTTTTACATGGAGTTCGTATGTTGAATAGATTTATTGTCTTCTCATTATTGAATATTTTATTGTGATTAAGATGGTTTGAATTATCCCATATTTTGATGACATATTTAAGTGACAGATGTTGGCGACGAACATGAAGAGATGGGATGTTTGTTTCACAATATAAGCTATGGCTAGGGCTTGTTCGGAATGCTCCTGAAATACAACGAATGCCCACATGATGTACTGAATTTATTTTGTTCAGATGACTTTGCTTCGCGATGCCATAGGCTATACAACCATAATCCAATTTAGATAATACCAATGCTTTGTAGAGTGTAGTCAGTGATTTTCGGTCTGCGCCCCATTTTGTATTAGAGAGGTACTTTATCACATTTAAAGCATTTCGGGAAGAAGACACTACATTTGCTATTTGCTCTTTCCAGGTAAGTGACTTGTCAAAAATGATGCCGAGTAGTTTAATTGAAGTGCATTTTTCTAGTTTCAGGTTGTAGATTTTAAGATCGGGACTGTTGTGTGGTTTTCTTAATCTACAAAAGTCTATGCTACGAGTTTTTTGCACAGAGAAGGTGAATCCGATAGATGTGGCGTTACTAGTTATAATATCGATAGCTTTTTGGAGACTGTGTTGGGCTGCGGCAGTTTTCTTGGATGTTGTATAAATAACTAGATCATCAACGTACATGAGAGAATGTACATTTTTTGGTATATTGTTTGTTATATTATTTGCAGCTATAAGGAAAAGTGTTGCTGATATTGTTGATCCTTGTGGAATACCGTTTCTAAGTGCACATGATTTAGAAAGGATATTGCCTAATCTTACTCGAAAGGAACGGTTTGAGAGGAAATTTTGAATGAATAACGGAAGGTTTCCTCGGAGTCCCCATTGATGCAGCTTCTGGAGTATTCCATAGCGCCAAGTCATGTCAAAAGCTTTTTCTAAGTCAAACTGTACTGCAATGAGGTGTCTCCGTTGTAAAAATGATGTTTGTATTGCATCAGTGAAGTTGACTAGAATATCAGTTGTGGAGTGGTTTTTTCTGGATCCGCATTGATATGGTTTAAGTAAATTATGTTTGTCAAGAAACCAGGTTAACCGTATATTTGCTAATTTTTCATATACTTTTCCAATATGGCAAGTAAGTGAGATTGGCCTGTAAGATGTTAATTTTTTTAAATCTTTACCTGGTTTAGGTAGTGGGACAATAATAGCTTTCCGCCATAAATCGGGATATTTTCCAGTGGACCATATAAGATTAAAGAAATCACAAATGTAAGATAACATTTCCGAAGGGAGGTTTTTAATCATTTTATATGATATGTTGTCAGGACCTACAGCTGCTGTCGTTTTACCTGATGAATGTATTACGTTTGTGAGTTCTTGTATTGAGAAATCTCGATTATAAAAATCTGAGTCAGCAAAGTTTTCGGTATTGGTGAAATTAAGAGGTGCTTCGAGGGCAGTTTTTGCTTTCCTAAAAGGTAAATTATAGTTTTCGTCACTGCTTACTTCTTCAAAATGATTTGCTAGTTGATCAACAATTACGTTTTGCTCAATGTAATCGTGACCATTGTTACATATTAAAGAGATATTGTGACTATATTTCGATCCATTTAATATTTTAATTTTTTTCCATAGTTGATCACTAGTTAAGGAGGGAGTTATTTCATTTACGTATTTTTGCCAGGTTCTTTTTTTAGCGATTTGAATTTCTTTTCTGACTAAAGCTCTGGCTCTTTTATAATTTAGAAGGTTAATGTCGTTCGGCTGTTTTTTCAGTAACTTTAAGGATTTTCGTTTCAATTTAATTAGTTTGGCAATGCTATTGTTCCACCAAGGAACAGGTTTCCGCAATTTGGGAGTTGTTTGAACTATATTCAGCGACGATGATTGTGATGATGATGATGATGATGAGGAGGTTTCATTAGTTGAGTTCGAGTTATTTATGGTTGATTGCTGATATAAATAACGTTTGCTTTTTGGAATGGATAGTGATGCAGCCGTGAGTATTGAATTATTTATAGATTCTAGAATTGTATTTACATTCGATTCTTTGTTAATAGGTTGATGCGGTGTTCTAATTAATTTTGTAAATTTTGACCAGTCAGCATTCTTAAATACCCACTTAGGGATGAAGTTTTGATCATTATCCTGGTTCAAACTATGTCGGTCGATGAGAATTGGTAGATGGTCACTAAAAAAGGAGTCACATGAAATAACATCCCATGATAATATGTGGCCTAAGTTTGCTGAACTTATCGTAAGATCAATAATGGAGAATTTTTTAGATCGTTGATTGATGTATGTTGCTTTGTTCGGTGTGTTCAATAAAATTGTATTATTGTTGTTGTCTAAGAAGTCATCAATGAATTTTCCTGCTAGATTTGGTGAAGTTATTTCTGTGTTCCAGGTTGAGCTGTGGGCGTTGAAATCTCCACACAGAACAAAGGGACGTGGAAGTTGTTTTACAATTTTTTCGAATTCTTGCACGGTCCAAGCCGAGTTTGGTGGAATATAAATGGATACATACGTTGTCAACCGAGGTTTAAGTATTTGAACCGCAACAACGTTTATATCTGAATTTATGTTAATGAATTTATGGGGAATGCAGTTTTTTATTATAATTGCCACTCCACGTTTTGCTCTTCCGACAGTATCGTCATCGCATCGGTAAACAGAGTAGCCATTAATGCTAAAGGTATCAGAAGGACGTAGATGAGTTTCTTGAAAGCACAGTATATATGGATTAATTTCCGCTAGTAATATTTTTATTTCATTTATATGGTATTTTATTCCATTACAGTTCCATTGTACTGCCATAGATGGTTAAATAAATTTATATGTTAAGTATGTTACTTGGTCGGAGTTTAATTTTTTTTTTTGCTCAATTGTTGTTTTTCTTTTGATTTTTGCGAGGTTGATTTTTATTTTTAGTAACGTTATTTTTGGAATATGTTTTAATTGGTTCAAATGGTATTGATTTCATTGAGTTTAGATTGTCGTTATTTGTAAAAGATTTTGGTACTTCGGGGAAGGATGAACATGGCATTGATAGATCGAAAGTTATACTGTTTGTATCATTTGATTTTTTAGTAGTTGAGTTCATTTGCATGTTTGGTGATTTATTAATTTTTGAATGTCTTGTTTTTCTCAAAGGAACGTTGTGTATGTCAGCTGTAGCTTCAAATGGTATGTTAGGATATTCTATAGAAATATCTGATAAAGGTGGGGAAGTAGGCGATACATAAGGAATATCTGTGACGGTTTCTTTGTGAATGGAGATTGTTTCTAAGGCTTCTGATAGGGCTGTTTTCATTAAAGGAATTAAGATTTTAGCGAGTTCGGAAATATCTACTTGTGTTAGTTTTGGTTCATTAATAATGTTACTAGAAGTCGCACGTGCATAGCTTTTCTTCTTTGGTCGTGTACAGATAGATTCGATATGTTTACGTGCATCGAAATAGCTGCATCGATTTTTGGTCTTGTATTCGCTGATAGAGTATTCGTATTTGAAAAAGGGGCAGTCACGGGATATTGCAGTGTGATTTCCTTCGCAATTAGGACATTTTACTGATGATTGGTTACAAGGTTGTCCTTCATGTGGAGACATGCCACATATGCATATTTTGTCTTTTTTGCAAACAGTCTCATGGTGTCCGAATGCCTGGCATTTAGTGCATCTTAGTGGAAATGGGATATACGTACGCACAGGAATGGAGTACATAGCAACGTAAAGGTGTGAGGGAAGGGTTAAATGATTGAATGTGATGACGAAACCTCCATTTTCTGACTTTACACCTGATCGAACAGAGAATAGGCGTCTTAAGTTAATTACACCTTGTGATCTGGTTTCGTTGATTAATTCGTCGTTGGAACAGTTTAATAGATCGGGACAAAAGATGATTCCTCTTGAAGTATTTAATGAGGGGTGCGGGGTGCACGTAACTTCTTTATTGCAAAGCATTATGACTTTCATGAGTTTTTGACTCTGATGTTTATCATTTGTGACAATTATGAGCCCATCTCTAATTTTTTTAATGTCGGCCACGCTTCCACAGATATTTTTAATTTCAAAGTTTAGTTGAATTGGATTAGTGTTTTTAAAATCACCGTTCTTACATTTTATTATTAGAAATTTATTTTGATCGAAATTTATGTTATCAGATCCAATACTAGCTACCCTTGGGCGCTTAGTATTGTAATTATTATCAATTCCATCCATCATTCAGATGGATGGAGATGTTTTGGGGACAAGCCCCGGTTAATGATAGGTTTTATATATGATAAAATATGAAATTAATGTAAAAAAAATGTTAAGGTTAACAGAAAAGGTTGACTCACGGAGATGAGGTTAACTCGCTTGCACTGTCAAGTACGTCAGGTCACTTCAACAGATGAGAGAGAACTAAGTATTTAAAATGTCATATTCATGTATATGTCGTGTGTAATGGCTTATGTTAGCAAAATCAAGATAAAATAGATGTTTTCAGCTTGCAAAAACATACAAAATGCTGTTTTCAAGTATTTAAACTGTCATATTCATGTTTCTGTCGTGTATAATAGCTAATATTGGTGAAAGCAAGATAAAAATGCTGTTTTAAGCATGCAAAAGCATACAAAACACCGTTTTCAAGTATTTAAACTGTCATATTCATGTTTCTGTCGTGTATAATAGCTAATGTTGGTGAAAGCAAGATAAAAATGCTGTTTTAAGCATGCAAAAGCATACAAAACACCGTTTTCAAGAATTTAAACTGTCATATTTATGCATATGTCGTGTGTAATGGCTTATGTTTGCAAAATCAAGATAAAATAGCTGCTCTCAGCTTGCAAAAACATACAAAATGCTGTTTTAAAGTATTTAAACTGTCATATTCATGTTTCTGTCGTGTATTATAGCTAATGTTGGTGAAAGCAAGATAAAAATGCTGTTTTAAGCATGCAAAAGCATACAAAACACCGTTTTCAAGAATTTAAACTGTCATATTTATGTATATGTCGTGTGTAATGGCTTATGTTTGCAAAATCAAGATAAAATAGTTGTTTTCAGCTTGCAAAGACATACAAAATGCTGTTTTCAAGTATTTAAACTGTCATAATCATGTATATGTCGTGTGTAATGGCTTATGTTTGCAAAATCAAGATAAAATAGCTGTTTTCAGCTTGCAAAAACATGCAAAATGCTGTTTTTAAGTATTTAAACTGTCATATTCATGTTTCTGTCGTGTATAATAGCTAATGTTGGTGAAAGCAATATAAAAATGCTGTTTTAAGCATGCAAATGCATACAAAACACCGTTTTCAAGTATTTAAACTGTCATATTCAGGTATATGTCGTGTGTAATGGCTTATGTTTGCAAAATCAAGATAAAATAACTGTTTTCAGCTTGCAAAAACATACAAAATGCTGTTTTCAAGTATTTAAACTTTCATATTCATGTATATGTTGTGTGTAATAGCTTATGTTTGCAAAACCAAGCTGTTTTCAGCTTGCAAAAACATACAAAATGCTGTTTTCAACTATTTAAACTGTCATATTCATGTATATGTCGTGTGTAATGGCTTATGTTTGCAAAATCAAAATAAAATAGCTGTTCTCAGCTTGTAAAAACTTACAAAATGCTGTTTTTAAGTATTTAAACTGCCATATTCAAGTTTCTGTCGTGTATAATAGCTAATGTTGGTGAAAGCAATATAAAAATGCTGTTTTAAGAATGCAAATGCATACAAAACACCGTTTTCAAATATTTAAACTGTCATATTCATGTATATGTCATGTGTAATGGCTTATGTTTGCAAAATCAAGATAAAATAGCTGTTTTCAGCTTGCAAAAACATACAAAATGCTGTTTTCAAGTATTTAAACTGTCATATTCATGTATATGTCGTGTGTAATGGCTTATGTTTGCAAAATCAAGATAAAATAGCTGTTTTCAGCTTGCAAAAACATACAAAATGCTATTTTCAAGTATTTAAACTGTCATTTTCATGTATATGTCGTGTGTAATGGCTTATGTTTGCAAAATCAAGATAAAATAGCTGTTTTCAGCTTGCAAAAACACACAAAATGCTGTTTCCAAGTATATGAGGTTGGTACGACTGCGTTTACAAGAGTGCATAGTAAATTTGTTGTAAATAATAATTTTCAAATTTCGTTATTAATTTAATAGTGTTTATTAGCCAATTGTTTTACTATCGTTTACTAAGATCTGGAAGAGTGTATAGCCATATTTAAAACGGTGCTGAAATATGAAGATATCGATAAATTTGCCGCAATAATAGATTCAAACTGTCCTCAAGGTCAGTAAATCTTTCATTACTTAAACCAAGTTAAGCAGGCTTGAAATCGAAAGAGAGCTCTCAGCAAGGCCGCGGAACAGTGTTCCCAACTCTATTGAAATAAAAATAATTATATAGAAATAAGCACTTCTATATTTCACATCCTATAATCAATATGGCATCAATTCAAGATATAGAAAATCTTTTAGATAAAAAATTAGAACCTATCAAGCAGCAAAATCAAGTTATAAATGAAAATTTTGAAAAATTTCAATCATCATTTGATTCTTTTGCTGAGCTTAACAAAGAATTGGAAATTAAAGTTAGCAACCTAGAAATAATATTAGCAGAAAAAGAATTAAGATTAAATAAATTAGAAATGAAAACGAGAGAAAGAAACTTAATATTTTTTGGATTAAAAGAGCACCAAAATGAGAACATTGAAAAACTTATAATAGATCTTATTAAAGAACACTTAAAAATAAATCATGTATCAGTCGCCTATCTTGAAGATGTAAGGAGAATTGGAAAAATAAAGAACAATGGGAAACCAAGACCTGTCGTTGTTGAATTTGGATCGAAAAGAATAAAAAATGAAATTCTTGCTAATTTAAAACACCTTAAAGGTAAAAACATATATGTCGAACACGACTATCCACCGGAAATCAACATTGAAAGAAAACTTCTTAAACCACACCTTATTAATGCGAGAAGAGAAAGCCACAGAGCGTATTTACGTCAAGATAAACTATTTGTAAACGGCACCCTTTATTCCTCTAATGATTTTCAAGAAACAGAACAAGACAATGTACCTTACCCTACACTCTCTAGAAGAAAATCTATCTCCCTTCAGGATGTAACCCTTTCTAATAAAGAATCTACTTCTAATGAGATACTGGCTGAGAATAATGAAACTTACTTTGAAGTTGTACTATCAGAGAAAAATACCCGAGCAAACTCCAATGCGCCTAATATCCAAGATTCCTCGAAATATACACCCGCACAGAAAAAGAAGGATAAGCAAGTGAAAGGGCCATTAGAAAAATTTATCAATACTCGCGCTAGAACACAATCCTCTTCTAAGCCTGTGGAGTCAAAAAACTGAACAGGAACTATTTAGCAAACAATCAATCCAAACTCATATTTTGGAATATTCAAGGGTATAATAATTTTTTAAATTTAAATGGCAATGAAGAATCTAAATTACAGTCTTACGATATAATTTGCATCTCAGAAACATGGACAAATTTTGAAGTTAAAAATATTCCCAACTTTCTAAATAATTATAGTGTAATACAGCAACAAGCAATTAAAGAAGCTAGTACTGGCAGAGCTATAGGTGGATTAATGATTTTTCATAAATTAAAACATTTAAACATTAAAATTATTGAAAAGGAACTCCATTGGATCATTATTGAAATCAAATCGCAAACAGAGAGTATTATACTTGTTAGCGTATATTTCTCACCCTCATACTCTTATATATCCCTCTTAGAATTATTTGCACTCAGTATCGAACATATTAAGAGCAGTTTTCCGCATCATGCCTTAATAATTGGGGGAGATTTTAATGGTAGAATAGGTGATTTAAATCAAGATGATGAATTAGTTTTGGTCAACACAAATTTCATAGCCCGTAGGTCTGCTTATGATATGTGTACAAATAAAAATGGTCGAAATCTTCTCGAGATAATGGAGAATGAAAATCTCTATGTACTAAATTGCAGAAGCAATAATGACACGCCAGGCAATTTTACGTATATGGGGGGAAGAAGGAAAAGTACGATTGATTACGTATGGATTAACATACAAGCTCTTCATATTATTGCCGATTTTACAGTACTATCTTCTGTTACCATCTCAGATCACTTAATTTGTGAAATATCTTTAAATAATATGTTGCACTATGTAAATAATAATTATGTAGCCAAGAAGCAATCAAACAAGATTTCAAAAACTATATGGGACGTCAATAAGATATTTGAATTTCAAAATGAACTAGATTTTTCACTACAAGTCCTGCCACTCACAAATAATATAACTACTGATTATAATAACTTTACGATGACAATAGACACAGTCTCTTCGAATCTTGGATTAAAGAAAACAGTAACTATTCCAAGTCATATTTCTCGAAATAAACCCTGGTTCACAAAAATTTGCAAAGAACTTAAGCGAACAGTAAACACAAGTCTCAGAGTATGTAAGAGTCATAATTTCAGGGAGGAATACCTACAAAAATTCCTGCAGGCTAAAAATAATTACAAAAGGCAATTTATAGACAGACAATCAAAGAAAAGTTATTTAATGTAAAGGACCAAATAGAATTCTGGAACACAGTAAAATATTTACGCCCTAAAGAGTCAAAAACAAATTCACTGAAACTATATGAGTGGTCAAAACATTTTAAGGATTGGCACGGACCAAAAATTATTTGCGAAACGAATTTTATCGATACACGTCATCCATTTCTTGACAGTGATATTACAATGAGTGAGCTAAATTTTGCACTTGCCAAATTAAAACCAAATAAAGCACCAGGAATCGACGGAATCTTAAATGAGCAACTGAAACATATATCTGTATTGGGTAGAGAATATCTCAAAGGCCTTTTAAATAACTTCCTACATGAAGAGAACCTGCCGAAACGACTAACTAATATAAAATTAATTATGTTACATAAAAAAGGTTCTCTTGTAGATCCTAATAACTATCGAGGTATTGCCATCCTAAGTAACGTAGCCAAACTTCTAACTTTTATTATAAATAAGAGGCTTCAATCATGGATCGAAGATAACAATATTCTACCTGAGTCTCAGTCAGGTTTCAGGAAGAACAAGTCGTGTTCTGATAACCTATTTGTATTCACATCTTTAATACACATTCGTAACCTGACATGTAAAAACGGGACATATGTAATCTTCATCGACTTTCAAAAAGCATTCGACTCTGTCACACACGATAAACTTTGGAAGAAAATTTTCGACATAGGTGTTAGCGGTAAAATAACACGATTACTTCGCAACATCTATAATCAAGCTACTATGCAAGTTTCTGATTCAAGTCAATCATTATCTGATAAAATTGATATTTCAAAGGGAGTCTTACAAGGCGAATGTACAAGCCCATTACTGTTCGCACTGTACATAGCAGACCTAGAATCCTACATGAAACAGTTCAAGCTAGAGGGAATTTACGTAAATCATAAAACAGACATATTAACACTTCAATATGCTGATGACCTAGTTTTATTCGCGTCTTCACCCCATGATATTCAACACAAATTAAATGCATTGGAAAAATATTGTGACGACTTAGATCTTAAAATAAATGCAAGTAAAACTAAAATAATGCACTTTCACTTGGGTAGGCCTCATAAGATTAAAAGAAAATATTACTGTCAAGAAAATGAAATCGAATTCACCAAGTCGTACTCATACCTGGGATTAACTTATAAAACTTCAGGATTATTTAATGAACATGTACAAAATATGTTAACCAAAGGAAGTAAAGTAACCGGAGGAATCAAAGATACTCTAATAAAAACTAAAACCTATAGCTGGGATACTATAACAGCGTTATATAATTCAACGGTAATTCCAACTCTCCTCTACGCAGCAGAGATCTGGGCTGTAAATAACTGTGAAGCTATAGAAAAGGGCCAAGTCCACTTCTTTAAAACAATTTTAGGTTGGAACAAATGCACACCTAATTACATACTAAGAAGAGAAACAGGTGTTGACAAATTAGGTCTCAATATTGTAAATAGAACTCTAAATTGGTGGTGCAAAATTCTCATAATGCCAGATACGAGATACCATAAAATCTGTTACAATAAGCTAATTCAACTAAATCAAAACAATTCAATTACTGATGTTAAGCAAATGAGGTTCAATTGGAGTAGAAACGTGCAAATTATATTACGTGAAGTCAACTTCTCCATAATATGGGATCAACAAGATTCCATAAAACTTAAACAAGAACTTCCTAATATCCTGGTATCCTACAGTAATATCCAATACAATAAAGACACACACAGAATATCAGACTCCTCCTACAACCCCGAATTTAAATTATATCAATTCAATAACTCTTTCCTATCATTTAACGTCCCCTACAAAATCCTAAGATTATTTGGTCAACTCCGCACGGCAAGTACAGCAAATCCTCGCCTATTCCTTAATGGCTCTCTTTACAGATTCTCTCAAGCTGAACTCTGTACACTTTGTAATTCACACGATCAAGATGATCTGCACCATTTCTTTTTCTCCTGTCCGATGTTCTCCGCTCCACGGCAACAATTCTTACAACACTACATATACGATATGCCGCCCCAAGATCTTTACATAGCCCTTTTAACTGAAGTTTCAATAGATAAATTATACAACATTAATAATTTTGTAAATACTGCATTGATAATAAGAGCATTCATTATGTTTATATAAATCAATTATTTAATTTCTATATGTAAATAATACATTACTCTGAACATGTATATACTTAATAATGTACCTTCCTCTTTGTATGAGTTATCTCGTAAGCAAATATATATTATTATTATTATTATTTTTTTTTTTTTTTAATTCATTTAAGGACGCGCGACATCTCTGGTCATTGCGTCCACGCAGAAAGAAATTATGTTATTTGTAGACACTTTTGCAATCACCATATTCTTCAGTGACGTTTATTTGTTGGCAGGTGTCGGCGAAAGCACCGAATTTTTGTATATATGCATAGGTATATATGTTTTTAGAGTTTCGAGTGAGTCTCAATTAGTAAATATGAATTCTTGTTATCTTCATAAAATGATAGGTGTAATTTGATTTGCGAACATTTGATATTATATTAATTTATACAGGTTGGAGTCTCTCAGAAAACATAGCAAGTTTTGAATGCGCTTGCTACCGTTCGAGCCGTCATCTTCATCACGAAGGCTGTTTGTCGATGAACGATGTTTAATACGGTGTTGTTGATATATTGGACAATCATCTAAAATGTGTTTGACTGTAAGTGGTATTTTGCAGACGCCACACTCGGGTCTAGGTTCGTTGAGTAAGATATAACTGTGAGTGACTTTGGTATGGCCAGTAGTCAGTCTTGTTATGACAACTTGTTCTCGTCGACTTAGTTCCATATATCGTTTGTCTTTCCAGCTATGTATCGTTGGTTTGATAGTTTTAAAATGAGCTGCCGAAGTCGTAGCGGTCCACTGTTGTTGGTAAATAGTCATCGTATATTTAATGCCTTCGTTAATTAAATCGGAGAGTGTAACAGTTCCTGTTATTTCGGGGTTATTAGTGTTTAAGATTTCACTAGCATGTTTGTCGGCTGTCTCATTTCCCGGGATACCAACGTGACTTGGGACCCAGAACACGACGACTGAGATGTTTTTCGCATTTAGCTTACATACTTTGTCAGCAAATGCTTGATAGGTATTACAGAAGAAATTTTCATATACGCTTTCCAGAAAGGATAAGCTACTTAATGAATCCGTAAATATTACAATTTTGTTGATTTGGTTGTTGCATTGTATGGTTTCTAATCGAGTAAGGATTTCATTCAGAGCTTCTATGATAGCTGTTATTTCCGCTGTAAATATGCTGCTCTGATTCCATAATCGGAAACCGGAAGTTATATTCCACTTAGGGAAGAAGAATGCAGAACTGCAGCCTTGATCCCTTTTCTTTGAGCCATCTGTGTATACAGTGAGTGTTGTGTTTGAGTTATTTATTGTTTCAGTCATGTTTCTGAATTCGTTGAGTATTTGTGTTTTTGGGTATTCAGATTTATTTTTAAATTTATTTAATAAACGTTTGTCAGTTTTAAATTTGCTATAAAATTCCCAGGGCGGAATATTTGTTAATTCTTCATGAATTGGTCTTAATTTATATATACAGTTATTATCTAGAATATTTTGATTTTGTAATTCATTTATGATTTTAAATTTATTATAGAATTCTATAAAAATTGGACAGACTGCAGATGGTGGTTTCGTAGTTTGAAATTGTATATTACGTAAATTATGAAAAATTTCTCTATAATTGGGGTGGGTTCTATCGAAGTAGATTTTGGAGACATATTTATATATAATTTTTTCACGTTTTAGGTCAACTGGAAGAATTTCGGAGTCGATGTGAAGTGGCTCGACTGGGGTGGTACGGAACGCGCCAGTGATTAAGCGTAATCCGTGATTTTGTACTGCTTTAAGCTTTAGGAGATTGCTCTTTCTTGCTGAACCGTATGCGAGAAGTCCGTAGTCTATTCGAGATGAGATTAGAGCTGTAAACATAGTTCTCAATAAGGCTCGGTTCGCTCCCCAGGTGGTGTGCGCTAGAGTTTTGAGTATATTTAATGAATTTCGGCATTTGGCAGCTAGGTCATTAATGTGCTTCTTCCATGTTAGTTTACTGTCGAATATAATACCAAGGAATCGTATGTCACTTGATTTAGGTATTAGTTTACCATGTAAATAAAATTTTGGGCATGTATGTGTCTTTCGTAGTCTGCAGAAGTCAATTGCAGTACATTTGTCTGCCGAGAACTCAAATCCGATATTAGTAGCGGCGGTTTCAACGTTTCTAATACATCTTTGTAGTTGACGCTGAATTTTCAATAGATTTTCATCTTTAGTGTAGATCATAAGGTCATCAACAAAGCAGTAGTGTTTGATCTCGATTTCTGTGTACCTTGGTATGGATTCAAGGAGGGTATTTATAGCTACCAGGAAGAGACAGACAGATATGGAAGACCCCTGTGGTATTCCGTTTTCGATGGGATAGATATTTGAGAAAGTTGAACCGATGCGGACCTGTATTGTTCGGTCAGTGAGAAAATTGCAAACAAAATGGAGCATATTGCCCCGTACGCCCCACTTGTGAAGGTTGCTAACAATGCCATATCTGTATGTCATGTCGAAAGCTTTTGTCAGGTCGAACGACACTGCAACCAGGTGCTGGCGCCGCATGATTGCATTTTGAATGTTGTTTGCGAATGAGTTTATAATGTCCTGTGTTGAACGTTTTCGTCTTGAACCAAACTGATGCACGTCAATATAATTGTTTTTCGTCAAAAACCACGTGAGTCTGTTATTTATTAATTTTTCATATATTTTTGATAGATGACAAGTCAATGAAATTGGGCGGTAATTGTTGACTTCAGAATCATCTTTGTTATTTTTAAGTAACGGAGTTACGATGGCTGTACGCCATAACTCCGGGTATTGATGGTGATGCCATATATAGTTGTAAAATTTTAGCATATATTCGATATATTCAGTTGGCAAATTTTTGATGATTGTATAAGATATTTTATCTGGACCAACAGCTGCGCCATTTTTACAATGTTTGTAGATAATGTTTGAGAGTTCATGACTATAAAAATCCCTATTATAAATATGGTTGGAATTGTTTGAGGAATTTTCTCTGAAGTCGAGTTGATAGTTTAATTCGGATATTTTATTTTCCCTAAATTTTAAGTTATAGTTTTCGTCAGAGCTTACACTACTAAAATGTTCACCGAATGTGTTGGTGATTTGAGCTATGTCGGTTATAATGTTGTCACCAACTTTAAGTTTGTTTATCTGTTTGTATGTTTTCACACCCCGTATATTATTTATTTGCCGCCATGTTTCTCTAGCTGTAGTGTACTCGCCTATTTTGCTTGTGTAATCACGCCAACTTTCCTTTTTTGATTTATTTATTATATACCTAGTTCTGGCTCTTGCTCGTTTGAAATTGATCATATTTTCATAAGTTGGGTTTCTTCGTAGTTCTCTTAGTGCTTGTCTTTTTACACGTATAGCTTCTTTAATTTGGTTGTTCCACCATGGTACGTTGTATTTTTTATTGGATTTAATTACACAATTTTTGCATGGATTATCGAAATTTGTGTGCATGCTGGGCGTGTGGGGTATTGAATCAAGAGCTGCTTTGATGATTTGTGTATTAAATTGCTCGAGTATTCGATTACAGTCGTCCTCGAAAGTGTCGCTATTGAATGTATTTATTTTTTCTAGCTTATTGCGAAATACAGACCAGTCTCCTTTCTCGTGAAACCATTTGGGAGCTGGTTGGGCGGGAGTTGATGACGTTATACCCTTAATTACTATAGGGAAATGGTCACTGAAGTGCAAATCATCTTTACATGTAGACCATTCTAACTGAGGTGCGAGGGTTGGAGAGCAGAGGGTTAAGTCTATTGTTGAGAATGACATAGATCGGATATTGTTATAGGTTGGTATTCCGGGAATGTTTAAAATGTTTGTGTTACTTGAAAGTAAGTATTCGTCAATCAGTCTACCGCTGCGGTTACGTATGACATCAGGATTGCCCCATGTGTCGCTGATAGCATTAAAGTCTCCACAAATCAGATAGTTACGTCCAAGTTGTTTGACTAGATTTCTGAATTCATCCAGTGACCAATTTGTATTGGGCTGAATATAAATCGAACATATAGTATAGGTTATTGGTTTATGGATTTTTAATGCAACAGCATTGAAGGAGGTATTCAGTTGTACTTTAGAGTGAGCTACACTGTTTTTGATAAGAATTGCTGCACCGCACATGGCACGGTGATTAGGTGTGACGTCATTTCTATAACAAGCATAGTTTCGTAAGGAAAATTTGTCAGTTGGTTTTAAGTGAGTCTCCTGCAGACATATAATGTCACAATTATTTTCGTATTGTTGTATAAGTAACTTAAGCTCATTCAGGTGGTACTTTAGTCCGTTTATATTCCACTGTATTATGTAACTGTCCATGAAATAAAATAAATAAATCTTTGGTGGTTTATTAAGTTGTGTTAATTGGTTTTTAATTATTTGATGAGCTTTTTGTGTATGGAGATTTGTTTTTATTTTTTAGTTGGTTTTTTGAGTAGTTGGTTTTTTTTAATTTTTAATTTTATTCCATCCTGTTGAGGTAATAATATGTTTTGCTTTACGTTTTCTTCATTTACACTAGTGCTGGATGTTGATGGGCTTATTTCACATTCCATGTGAGCTTCTATGTTTGAGTTATTATATTTTTGATTGAGGGAATGTGATTGTTCAGCAGAGATAACGTTTTCTACGAGAATATTTTTTTGTAATAGAGCTGTTGCTGGATTGTTGGTTATATGTTCTGTTGGTTTAGGTGTTAGGGGGGTGGGTTTTAGTTGTTCTTTAAGTTGTGTTGTATATTGGTTTTTTAACGTTCTTTCAACTATTACATTAATGACAGGTGATATTTTAGCTATTATATTATTGCTTAATCTTGTCTCATTCATAACCGACTCATTTTTATTTTTTTCAAACATATCTAGCATAGATTTCCGTAGTTCCTCGATAGCCGCAATAAATTTCGTTGATAGCTCTGATATAATTTCGGTATTTAGTTTATGTATATCAGAAGGACTAACTTGTGCACCGGAGGTGCCTGGAGTAACTGTCGTTGTAGCTGAACTACTTACTGTTTCTGCTGCTTTTGAATATGAATTCAAATTGAGTCGTGGGTTAAGTTTTTCAACAGATCGAACAGCTTGAATATAGGTACATTTATTTTTGACTTTATATTCATTTATCGATTTTTCATAAAGAAAATTGGACAATTTTTGGACGAAGCCGGGTGTGAGGCATTACAGTTTGGGCATTTTAGCTTTTCTTTATCACATGGATTCCCTTGGTGTGGGGATTGACCACATATACATATTGCAATTTCACTGGTACAGGTGTTGCTCAAGTGGCCGAATTTTTGGCATTTTGCACAGCGGACGGGGTTTGGAATGTATAACTTTAGTGGTATCGAGTACATAGCCACTTTTACATCTCTCGGCAAATTTTGCTTATTAAATGTAAATACAAATAAACCGTTTGGCGTTTTATTGCCACTGCGTACCGTTTCGAGACGTCGAACTGCGCTAACACCTTGCAGTTTAGCTTCAGCTAGAATTTCTTCGTCACTTGAATTTATAAGATCAGGACAATAGCCAATGCCCTTTATGCTATTTAGAGTTGAATGTAATGAACATTCAATATCGATGTCAAGCAATGTTTGCAAGTTGAGAAGTGTGTTTGTTTGTCTTTCATTACTCGTTTTAATTAGTAATCCAGTTCTGATTTTTTTGATCTCCTTTGCTTCTCCAATTGCATCTTTTAGCTTGTAAGAGAGTACAATCGGATTTGTTGAGTTGAAATTGGTGTTCTCATCTTTACACTTAACTAAGACGAATTTTCCATTGTCTTTTGGTATTTGGTATGCAAAAAAGCTACATTCCCCACCAGAAAGAGGGGGGAATGGGGATAGTTGTTCCGCCGACCCATCACTGAAACCGGATGAGCGAGGGCGTTTTTGAGCCCCAGGACCCCGCATGGTAAATGCGGGCCTGAAAGGCCCTGAACGTATGAGATACCACCTGTAGTTAAATGTTTGTTATTCAACAAGATAAAGGCGTAGATGTAATCAAGAAGGTGGCTAAATTAATTGAAGTTGCCTCTGTTACGTTAGTGATGTAACACACTCTCACTAAATGTTGGCCTTAGTACAGTTAATTATTCCACAACGGTATCAAAAAATTGCTTCAAAACTTACTTTGGCCTGATGTTTTCAAAAGTTTTCGGCCAGGGCGCTGGCCCATTAACTTTCAAGATCGGGGCTAAGTTTGTGACGGTCGGACTAATGTTTGATATCCGAGCGCGGAGAGTTGGTGATCTGGTTTAGTGGGCTACACAGATGACACTGCACCTTTTTTTTTATAACACTTTATACAGATATTAAAGTTTTAAACTTTTCAATAAATAATAAACAATAAACAATATACGGCTACAACGTTAGAAGCAAGCAAGACCACGTCTGAACAGCGTGGAGGTTGCGAGCGGAATGATGATTATTATTATTATTATTATTATTATTCATGTATATGTCGTGTGTAATGGCTTATGTTTGCAAAATCAATATAAAATAGCTGTTTTCAGCTTGCAAAAACATACAAAATGCTGTTTTCAAGTATTTAAACTGTCATATTCATGTATATGTCGTGTGTAATAGCTTATGTTTGCAAAATCAAGATTAAATAGCTGTTTTCAGCTTGCAAAAACATACAAAATGCTGTTTTCAAGTATTTAAACTGTCATATTCATGTTTATGTCGTGTATAATAGCTAATTTTGGTGAAAGCAAGATAAAAATGCTGTTTTAAGCATGCAAAAGCATACAAAACACCGTTTTCAAGTATTTAAATTGTCATATTCATGTTTCTGTCGTGTATTATAGATAATGTTGGTGAAAGCAAGATAAAAATGCTGTTTTAAGCATGCAAAAGCATACAAAACACCGTTTTCAAGTATTTAAACAGTCATATTCATGTATATGTCGTGTGTAATGGCTTATGTTTGCAAAATCAAGATAAAATAGCTGTTTTCAGCTTGCAAAAACATACAAAATGCTGTTTTCAAGTACTTAAACTGTCTTATTCATGTATATGTCGTGTGTAATGGCTTATGTTTGCAAAATCAAGATATAATAGCTGTTTTCAGCTTGCAAAAACATACAAAATGCTGTTTTCAAGTATTTAAACTGTCATATTCATGTTTCTGTCGTGTATAATAGCTAATTTTGGTGAAAGCAAGATAAAAATGCTGTTTTAAGCATGCAAAAGCATACAAAACACCGTTTTCAAGTATTTAAACTGTCATATTCATGTTTCTGTCGTGTATAATAGCTAATTTTGGTGAAAGCAAGATAAAAATGCTGTTTTAAGCATGCCAAAGCATACAAAACACCATTTTCAAGTATTTAAACTGTCATATTCATGTTTCTGTCGTATATAATAGCTAATGTTGGTGAAAGCAAGATAAAAATGCTGTTTTCAGCATGCAAAAGCATACAAAACACCGTTTTCAAGTATTTAAACTGTCATATTCATGTATATGTCGTGTGTAATGGCTTATGTTTGCAAAATCAAGATAAAATAGTTGTTTTCAGCTTGCAAAAACATACAAAATGCTGTTTTCAAGTATTTAAACTGTCATATTCATGTTTCTGTTATGTATAATATCTAATTTTGGTAAAAGCACGATAAAAATGCTGTTTTAAGCATGCAAAAGCATACAAAACACCGTTTTCAAGTATTTAAACTGTCATATTCATGTTTTTGTTGTCTATAATAGCTAATTTTGGTGAAATTAAGATAAAAATGCTGTTTTAAGCGTGCAAAAGCATACAAAACACCGTTTTCAAGTATTTGAACTGTCATATTCGTTTTCTGTCGTGTACAATAGCTAATGTTGGTGAAAGCAAAATATAAATGCTGTTTTAAGCATGCAAAAGCATACAAAACACCGTTTTCAAGTATTTAAACTGTCATATTCATGTATATGTCGTGTGTAATGGCTTATGTTTGCAAAATCAAGATAAAATAGCTGTTTTCAGCTTGCAAAAACATACAAAATGCTGTTTTCAAGTATTTAAACTGTCATATTCATGTATATGTCGCTTGTAATGGCTTATGTTTGCAAAATCAAGATAAAATAGCCGTTTTCAACTTGCAAAAACATACAAAATGCTGTTTTTAAGTATTTAAACTGTCATATTCATGTTTCTGTCGTGTATAATAGCTAATTTTGGTGAAAGCAAGATAAAAATTCTGTTTTAAGCATGCAAAAGCATACAAAACACCGTTTTCAAGTATTTAAACTGTCATATTCATGTTTCTGTCGTGTATAATAGCTAATGTTGGTGAAAGCAAGATAAAAATGCTGCTTTAAGCATGCAAATGCATACAAAACACCGTTTTCAAGTATTTAAACTGTCATATTCATGTATATGTCGTGTGTAATGGCTTATGTTTGCAAACTCAAGATAAAATAGCTGTTTTCAGCTTGCAAAAACATGCAAAATGCTGTTTTCAAGTATTTAAACTGTCATATTTATGTATATGTCGTGTGTAATGGCTTATGTTTGCAAAATCAAGATAAAATAGCTGTTTTTAGCTTGCGAAAACATACAAAACACCGTTTTCAAGTATTTAAACAGTCATATTCATGTATATGTCGTGTGTAATGGCTTATGTTTGCAAAATCAAGATAATATAGCTGTTTTCAGCTTGCAAAAACATACAAAATGCTGTTTTCAAGTATTTAAACTGTCATATTCATGTATATGTCGTGTGTAATAGCTTATGTTTGCAAAATCAAGATATTATAGCTGTTTTCAGCTTGCAAAAACATACAAAATGCTGATTTCAAGTATTTAAACTGTCATATATTTATGTTTCTGTCGTGTATAATAGATAATGTTGCTGAAAGCAAGATAAAAATGCTGTTTTAAGCATGCAAAAGCATACAAAACACGGTTTTCAAGAATTTAAACTGTCATATTCATGTATATGTCGTGTGTAATGGCTTATGTTTGCAAAATCAAGATAAAATAGCTGTTTTCAGCTTGCAAAAACATACAAAATGCTGTTTTCAAGTATTTAAACTGTCATATTCATGTATATGTCGTGTGTAATAGCTTATGTTTGCAAAATCAAGATAATATAGCTGTTTTCAGCTTGCAAAAACATACAAAATGCTGTTTTCAAGTATTTAAACTGTCATATATTTATGTTTCTGTCGTGTATAATAGATAATGTTGGTGAAAGCAAGATAAAAATGCTGTTTTAAGCATGCAAAAGCATACAAAACACGGTTTTCAAGAATTTAAACTGTCATATTCATGTATATGTCGTGTGTAATGGCTTATGTTTGCAAAATCAAGATAAAATAGCTGTTTTCAGCTAGCCAAAACATACAAAATGCTGTTTTCAAATATTTAAACTGTCATATTCATGTTTCTGTCGTGTATAATAGCTAATGTTGGTGAAAGCAAGATAAAAATGTTGTTTTAAGCATGCAAAAGCATACAAAACACGGTTTTCAAGTATTTAAACTGTTATATTTATGTATTTGTCGTGTGTAATGGCTTATGTTTGCAAAATCAAGATAAAATAGCTGTTTTCAGCTTGCAAAAACATGCAAAATGCTGTTTTCAAGTATTTAAACTCTCATATTTATGTTTCTGTCGTGTATAATAGCTAATTTTGGTAAAAGCAAGATAAAAATGCTGTTTTAAGCATGCAAAAGCATACAAAACACCGTTTTCAAGTATTTAAACTGTCATATTCATGTTTCTGTCGTGTATAATAGCTAATGTTGGTGAAAGCAAGATAAAAATGAATGCTGTTTTAAGCATGCAAAAGCATACAAAACACCGTTTTCAAGTATTTAAACTGTCATATTCGTGTATATGTCGTGTGTAATGTCTTATGTTTGCAAAATCAAGATAAAATAGCTGTTTTCAGCTTGCAAAAACATACAAAATGCTGTTTTCAAGTATTTATACTGTCATATTCATGTATATGTCGTGTGTAATAGCTTATGTTTGCAAAATCAAGATTAAATAGCTGTTTTCAGCTTGCAAAAACATACAAAATGCTGTTTTCAAGTATTTAAACTGTCATATTCATGTTTATGTCGTGTATAATAGCTAATTTTGGTGAAAGCAAGATAAAAATGCTGTTTTAAGCATGCAAAAGCATACAAAACACCGTTTTCAAGTATTTAAATTGTCATATTCATGTTTCTGTCGTGTATTATAGATAATGTTGGTGAAAGCAAGATAAAAATGCTGTTTTAAGCATGCAAAAGCATACAAAACACCGTTTTCAAGTATTTAAACAGTCATATTCATGTATATGTCGTGTGTAATGGCTTATGTTTGCAAAATCAAGATAAAATAGCTGTTTTCAGCTTGCAAAAACATACAAAATGCTGTTTTCAAGTACTTAAACTGTCTTATTCATGTATATGTCGTGTGTAATGGCTTATGTTTGCAAAATCAAGATATAATAGCTGTTTTCAGCTTGCAAAAACATACAAAATGCTGTTTTCAAGTATTTAAACTGTCATATTCATGTTTCTGTCGTGTATAATAGCTAATTTTGGTGAAAGCAAGATAAAAATGCTGTTTTAAGCGTGCAAAAGCATACAAAACACCGTTTTCAAGTATTTAAACTGTCATATTCATGTTTCTGTCGTGTATAATAGCTAATTTTGGTGAAAGCAAGATAAAAATGCTGTTTTAAGCATGCCAAAGCATACAAAACACCATTTTCAAGTATTTAAACTGTCATATTCATGTTTCTGTCGTATATAATAGCTAATGTTGGTGAAAGCAAGATAAAAATGCTGTTTTCAGCATGCAAAAGCATACAAAACACCGTTTTCAAGTATTTAAACTGTCATATTCATGTATATGTCGTGTGTAATGGCTTATGTTTGCAAAATCAAGATAAAATAGCTGTTTTCAGCTTGCAAAAACATACAAAATGCTGTTTTCAAGTATTTAAACTGTCATATTCATGTTTCTGTTATGTATAATATCTAATTTTGGTAAAAGCACGATAAAAATGCTGTTTTAAGCATGCAAAAGCATACAAAACACCGTTTTCAAGTATTTAAACTGTCATATTCATGTTTTTGTTGTCTATAATAGCTAATTTTGGTGAAATTAAGATAAAAATGCTGTTTTAAGCGTGCAAAAGCATACAAAACACCGTTTTCAAGTATTTGAACTGCCATATTCGTTTTCTGTCGTGTACAATAGCTAATGTTGGTGAAAGCAAAATATAAATGCTGTTTTAAGCATGCAAAAGCATACAAAACACCGTTTTCAAGTATTTAAACTGTCATATTCATGTATATGTCGTGTGTAATGGCTTATGTTTGCAAAATCAAGATAAAATAGCTGTTTTCAGCTTGCAAAAACATACAAAATGCTGTTTTCAAGTATTTAAACTGTCATATTCATGTATATGTCGCTTGTAATGGCTTATGTTTGCAAAATCAAGATAAAATAGCCGTTTTCAACTTGCAAAAACATACAAAATGCTGTTTTTAAGTATTTAAACTGTCATATTCATGTTTCTGTCGTGTATAATAGCTAATTTTGGTGAAAGCAAGATAAAAATTCTGTTTTAAGCATGCAAAAGCATACAAAACACCGTTTTCAAGTATTTAAACTGTCATATTCATGTTTCTGTCGTGTATAATAGCTAATGTTGGTGAAAGCAAGATAAAAATGCTGCTTTAAGCATGCAAATGCATACAAAACACCGTTTTCAAGTATTTAAACTGTCATATTCATGTATATGTCGTGTGTAATGGCTTATGTTTGCAAACTCAAGATAAAATAGCTGTTTTCAGCTTGCAAAAACATGCAAAATGCTGTTTTCAAGTATTTAAACTGTCATATTTATGTATATGTCGTGTGTAATGGCTTATGTTTGCAAAATCAAGAAAAAATAGCTGTTTTTATCTTGCGAAAACATACAAAACACCGTTTTCAAGTATTTAAACAGTCATATTCATGTATATGTCGTGTGTAATGGCTTATGTTTGCAAAATCAAGATAATATAGCTGTTTTCAGCTTGCAAAAACATACAAAATGCTGTTTTCAAGTATTTAAACTGTCATATTCATGTATATGTCGTGTGTAATAGCTTATGTTTGCAAAATCAAGATATTATAGCTGTTTTCAGCTTGCAAAAACATACAAAATGCTGATTTCAAGTATTTAAACTGTCATATATTTATGTTTCTGTCGTGTATAATAGATAATGTTGCTGAAAGCAAGATAAAAATGCTGTTTTAAGCATGCAAAAGCATACAAAACACGGTTTTCAAGAATTTAAACTGTCATATTCATGTATATGTCGTGTGTAATGGCTTATGTTTGCAAAATCAAGATAAAATAGCTGTTTTCAGCTTGCAAAAACATACAAAATGCTGTTTTCAAGTATTTAAACTGTCATATTCATGTATATGTCGTGTGTAATAGCTTATGTTTGCAAAATCAAGATAATATAGCTGTTTTCAGCTTGCAAAAACATACAAAATGCTGTTTTAAAGTATTTAAACTGTCATATATTTATGTTTCTGTCGTGTATAATAGATAATGTTGGTGAAAGCAAGATAAAAATGCTGTTTTAAGCATGCAAAAGCATACAAAACACGGTTTTCAAGAATTTAAACTGTCATATTCATGTATATGTCGTGTGTAATGGCTTATGTTTGCAAAATCAAGATAAAATAGCTGTTTTCAGCTAGCCAAAACATACAAAATGCTGTTTTCAAATATTTAAACTGTCATATTCATGTTTCTGTCGTGTATAATAGCTAATGTTGGTGAAAGCAAGATAAAAATGTTGTTTTAAGCATGCAAAAGCATACAAAACACGGTTTTCAAGTATTTAAACTGTTATATTTATGTATTTGTCGTGTGTAATGGCTTATGTTTGCAAAATCAAGATAAAATAGCTGTTTTCAGCTTGCAAAAACATGCAAAATGCTGTTTTCAAGTATTTAAACTCTCATATTTATGTTTCTGTCGTGTATAATAGCTAATTTTGGTAAAAGCAAGATAAAAATGCTGTTTTAAGCATGCAAAAGCATACAAAACACCGTTTTCAAGTATTTAAACTGTCATATTCATGTTTCTGTCGTGTATAATAGCTAATGTTGGTGAAAGCAAGATAAAAATGAATGCTGTTTTAAGCATGCAAAAGCATACAAAACACCGTTTTCAAGTATTTAAACTGTCATATTCGTGTATATGTCGTGTGTAATGTCTTATGTTTGCAAAATCAAGATAAAATAGCTGTTTTCAGCTTGCAAAAACATACAAAATGCTGTTTTCAAGTATTTATACTGTCATATTCATGTATATGTCGTGTGTAATGGCTTATGTTTGCAAAATCAAGATAAAATAGCTGTTTTCAACTTACAAAAACATACAAAATGCTGTTTTCAAGTATTTAAACTGTCATATTCATGTTTCTGTCGTGTATAATAGCTAATTTTGGTGAAAGCAAGATAAAAATGCTGTTTTAAGCATGCCAAAGCATACAAAACACCATTTTCAAATATTTAAACTGTCATATTCATGTTTCTGTCGTGTATAATAGCTAATGTTGGTGAAAGCAAGATAAAAATGCTGTTTTCAGCATGCAAAAGCATACAAAATACCGTTTTCAAGTATTTAAACTGTCATATTCATGTATATGTCGTGTGTAATAGCTTATGTTTGCAAAATCAAGATAAAATAGCTGTTTTCAGCTTGCAAAAACATACAAAATGCTGTTTTCAAGTATTTAAACTGTCATATTCATGTTTCTGTTATGTATAATATCTAATTTTGGTGAAAGCACCATAAAAATTCTGTATTAAGCATGCAAAAGCATACAAAACACCGTTTTCAAGTATTTAAACTGTCATATTCATGTTTTTGTCGTCTATAATATCTAATTTTGGTGAAATTAAGATAAGAATGCTGTTTTAAGCATGCAAAAGCATACAAAACACCGTTTTCAAGTATTTGAACTGTCATATTCGTTTTCTGTCGTGTACAATAGCTAATGTTGGTGAAAGCAAGATATAAATGCTGTTTTAAGCATGCAAAAGCATACAAAACACCGTTTTCAAGTATTTAAACTGTCATATTCATGTATATGTCGTGTGTAATGGCTTATGTTTGCAAAATCAAGATAAAATAGCTGTTTTCAGCTTGCAAAAACATACAAAATGCTGTTTTCAAGTATTTAAACTGTCATATTCAGGTATATGTCGTTTGTAATGGCTTATGTTTGCAAAATCAAGATAAAATAGCCGTTTTCAACTTGCAAAAACATACAAAAT
>CAWWDY010002471.1:0-61768 GCA_963942605.1 Poecilus cupreus
CTAAGTTTTTGCAAGTTTAAAACAGCAATTTTATCGTCATTTCTCATAAATCGCCGTTTCGCACGGAAAAAACATGAATTTGTCAGTTTGAATAGTTGAAAACCGCGTTTTTCTATGTTTTTGCAAGTTTAAAACAGCATTTATATCGTCATTTCTCATAAATCGCCGTTTCACACGAAAGAAAACATGAATTTGTCAGTTTGAATAGTTCAAAACAGCGTTTTTCTATGTTTTTGCAAGTTTAAAACAGCAATTTATTGTCATTTCTCATAAATCGCCGTTTCGCACGAAAGAAACATGAATTTTTCAGTTTGAATAGTTCAAAACAGCGTTTTTCTATGTTTTTGCAAGTTTAAAACAGTAATTTTATCGTCATTTCTCATAAATCGCCGTTTCGCACGAAAGAAACATGAATTTATCAGTTTGAATAGTTGAAAACAGCGTTTTTCTATGTTTTTGCAAGTTTAAAACAGCAATTTTATCGTCATTTCTCATAAATCGCCGTTTCGCACGAAAGAAACATGAATTTGTCAGTTTGAATAGTTCAAAACAGCGTTTTTCTATGTTTTTGCAAGTTTAAAACAGCAATTTTATCGTCATTTCTCATAAATCGCCGTTTCACACGAAAAAAACATTAATTTGTCAGTTTGAATAGTTCAAAACAGCATTTTTCTATGTTTTTGCAAGTTTAAAATAGCAATTTTATCGTCATTTCTCATAAATCGCCGTTTCGCATGAAAGAAACATGAATTTATCAGTTTTAATAGTTGAAAACAGCGTTTTTCTATGTTATTGCAAGTTTAAAACAGCAATTTTATCGTCATTTCTCATAAATCGCCGTTTCGCACGAAAGAAACATGAATTTGTCAGTTTGAATATTTCAAAACAGCGTTTTTCTATGTTTTTGCAAGTTTAAAACAGCAATTTTATCGTCATTTCTCATAAATCGCCGTTTCGCACGAAAGAAACATGAATTTATCAGTTTGAATAGTTGAAAACAGCGTTTTTCTATGTTTTTGCAAGTTTAAAACAGCAATTTTATCGTCATTTCTCATAAATCGCCGTTTCGCACGAAAGAAACATGAATTTGTCAGTTTGAATATTTCAAAACAGCGTTTTTCTATGTTTTTGCAAGTTTAAAACAGCAATTTTATCGTCATTTCTCATAAATCGCCGTTTCACACGAAAGAAACATGAATTTATCAGTTTGAATAGTTGAAAACAGCGTTTTTCTATGTTTTTGCAAGTTTAAAACAGCAATTTTATCGTCATTTCTCATAATCGCCGTTTCGCACGAAAGAAACATGAATTAGTCAGTTTGAATAGTTGAAAACAGCGTTTTTCTATGTTTTTGCAAGTTTAAAACAGCAATTTTATCGTCATTTCTCATAAATCGCCGTTTCACACGAAAGAAACATGAATTTGTCAGTTTGAATAGTTCAAAACAGCGTTTTTTCTATGTTTTTGCAAGTTTAAAACAGCAATTTTATCGTCATTTCTCATAAATCGCCGTTTCGCACGAAAGAAACATGAATTTGTCAGTTTGAATAGTTGAAAACAGCGTTTTTCTATGTTTTTGCAAGTTTAAAACAGCAATTTTATCGTCATTTCTCATAAATCGCCGTTTCACACGAAAGAAACATGAATTTGTCAGTTTGAATAGTTCAAAACAGCGTTTTTCTATGTTTTTGCAAGTTTAAAACAGCAATTTTATCGTCATTTCTCATAAATCGCCGTTTCGCACGAAAGAAACATGAATTTGTCAGTTTGAATATTTCAAAACATCGTTTTTCTAAGTTTTTGCAAGTTTAAAACAGCAATTTTATCGTCATTTCTCATAAATCGCCGTTTCGCACGAAAGAAACATGAATTTGTCAGTTTGAATAGTTTGAAACAGCGTTTTTTCTAAGTTTTTGCAAGTTAAAACAGCAATTTTATCGTCATTTCTCATAATTCGCCGTTTCGCACGAAAGAAACATGAATTTGTCAGTTTGAATAGTTCAAAACAGCGTTTTTCTATGTTTTTGCAAGTTTAAAACAGCAATTTTATCGTCATTTCTCATAAATCGCCGTTTCGCACGAAGAAACATGAAATTGTCAGTTTGAATAGTTCAAAACAGCGTTTTTCTATGTTTTTTGCAAGTTTAAAACTGCAATTTTATCGTCATTTCTCATAAATCGCCGTTTCGCATGAAAGAAACATGAATTTATCTGTTTGAATAGTTGAAAACAGCGTTTTTCTATGTTTTTGCAAGTTTAAAACAGCAATTTTATCGTCATTTCTCTTAAATTGCCGTTTCTCACGAAAGATACATGAATTTATCAGTTTGAATAGTTGAAAACAGCGTTTTATCGTGATTTCACAAAAATCCGCAGTTTCCAACAAAAGAAATTCATCAGTTTGGTTAGTTGAAAACAGCGTTTTTTATGTTTTTACAAGTTTAAAACAGCAATTTGAATCTCATAATTCGTCGTTCGCACGAAAGAAACATTTCACCCAATCCAAACACCACAAACACCAAACTTAAAACCCCGAACCCAATCCCCAAACTCAAACCCCAACCCTCAACCCCAAACCTCAAACCTCGAACCCCAAACCTCAACTTCGAACCCCAAATCCCTAACCTCAAACCCCAAACCTCAACCCCAAACCTCAACCCCTAACCTCAACCCCAAACCACAACCCCAAACCTCAACCCCAAACCTCAACCCCAAACCTCAACCCCAAACCTCAACCCCAAACCTCAACCCCAAACCCAAAACTCGAACCCCCAACCCCAAACCTCAAACCCCAAACCTCAAACTTCGAACCCCAAATCCCTAACCTCAAACCCCAAACCTCAACCCCAAACCTCAACCCCAAACCTCAACCCCAAACCTCAACCCAAACCTCTACCCCAAACCTCAACCCCAAACCACAACCTAAACCTCAATCCCCAAACCTCAACCCCAAACATCAAACCTCGAACCCCAAACCACAAAACTGAATTTGTCAGTTTGGATAGTTCAAAACAGCGTTTTCTATGTTTTTGCAAGTTTAAAACAGCATTTTAAATACGTCAGTTTAGATTGTTGAAAACAGCGTTTTCTTGGTTTTGCTAGTTTAAAACAGCAGTTTCATCGTGATTTCACAAAAATCCACCGTTTCGAACGTAAGAAACATGAATTTATCAGTTTGAATAGTTGAAAACAGCGTTTTTCTATGTTTTTGCAAGTTTAAAACAGCAATTTTATCGTCATTTCTCATAAATCGGCGTTTCGCACGAAAGAAACATGAATTTATCAGTTTGAATAGTTGAAAACAGAGTTTTTCTATGTTTTTGCAAGTTTAAAACAACAATTTTATCGTCATTTCTCATAAATCACCGTTTCACACGAAAGAAACATAAATTTGTCAGTTTGAATAGTTCAAAACAGCGTTTTTCTATGTTTTTGCAAGTTTAAAACAGCAATTTTTCGTCATTTCTCATAAATCGCCGTTTCGCACGGAAGAAACATGAATTTGTCAGTTTGAATAGTTAAAAACAGCGTTTTTCTATGTTTTTGCAAGTTTAAAACAGCAATTTTATCGTCATTTCTCATAAATCGCCCTTTCACACGAAAGAAACATGAATTTGTCAGTTTGAATAGTTCAAAACAGCGTTTTTCTATGTTTTTGCAAGTTTAAAACAGCAATTTTATCGTCATTTCTCATAAATCGCCGTTTCGCACGGAAGAAACATAAATTGTCAGTTTGAATAGTTTAAAACAGCGTTTTTCAATGTTTTTGCAAGTTTAAAACAGCAATTTTATCGTGATTTCACAAAAATCCACCGTTTCGAACGTAAGAAACATGAATTTATCAGTTTCAATAATTGAAACAGCGTTTTTCTATGTTTTTAAAACAGCAATTTTAACGTCATTTCTCATAAATCGCCGTTTCGCACGAAAGAAACATGAATTTGTCAGTTTGAATAGTTCAGAACAGCGTTTTTCTATGTTTTTGCAAGTTTAAAAACAACAATTTTATCGTCATTTCTCATAAATCGCCGTTTCACACGAAAGAAACTTAAATTTGTTAGTTTGAATAGTTTAAAACAGCGTTTTTTCTATGTTTTTGCAAGTTTTAAACAGCAATTTTATCGTCATTTCTCATAAATCGCCGTTTCGCACGAAAGAAATATGAATTTGTCAGTTTGAATAGTTCAAAAACAGCGTTTTTCTATGTTTTTGCAAGTTTAAAACAGCAATTTCAACGTCATTTCTCATAAATCGCCGTTTCGCACGAAAGAAACATGAATTTGTCAGTTTGAATAGTTCAGAACAGCGTTTTTCTATGTTTTTGCAAGTTTAAAACAACAATTTTATCGTCATTTCTCATAAATCGCCGTTTCACACGTAAGAAACATAAATTTGTTAGTTTGAATAGTTCAAAACAGCGTTTTTCTATGTTTTTGCAAGTTTAAAACAGCAATTTTATCGTCATTTCTCATAAATCGCCGTTTCGCACAGAAGAAACATGAATTTGTCAGTTTGAGTAGTTGAAAACAGCGTTTTTCAATGTTTTGCAAGTTTAAAACAGCAATTTTATCGTGATTTCACAAAAATCCACCGTTTCGAACGTAAGAATCATGAATTTATCAGTTTGAATAGTTGAAAACAGCGTTTTTCTATGTTTTGCAAGTTTAAAAACAGCAATTTTATCGTCATTTCTCATAAATCACCGTTTCGCACGAAAGAAACATGAATTTGTCAGTTTGAATAGTTCAAAACAGCGTTTTTATATGTTTTTGCAAGTTTAAAACAGCAATTTTTTCGTCATTTCTCATCAATCGCCGTTTCACACGAAAAAAACATGAATTTGTCAGTTTGAATAGTTCAAAACAGCGTTTTTCTATGTTTTTGCAAGTTTAAAACAGCAATTTTATCGTCATTTCTCATAAATCGCCGTTTCGCACAAAAGAAACATGATTTTGTCAGTTTGAATAGTTCAAAACAACGTTTTTCTATGTATTTGCAAGTTTAAAACAGCAATTTTATCGTCATTTCTCATAAATCGCCGTTTCGCACGAAAGAAACATGAATTTATCAGTTTGAATAGTTGAAAACAGCGTTTTTCTATGTTTTTGCAAGTTAAAACAGCAATTTTATCGTCATTTCTCATAAATCGCCGTTTCGCACGGAAGAAACATGAATTTGTCAGTTTGAATAGTTGAAAACAGCGTTTTTTCATTGTTTTTGCAAGTTTAAAACAGCAATTTTATCGTGATTTCACAAAATCCACCGTTTCGAACGTAAGAAACATGAATTTATCAGTTTGAATAGTTGAAAACTGCGTTTTTCTATGTTTTTGCAAGTTTAAAACAGCAATTTTATCGTCATTTCTCATAAATCGCCGTTTCGCACGAAAGAAACATGAATTTGACAGTTTGAATAGTTTAAAACAGCGTTTTTCTATGTTTTTGCAAGTTTAAAACAGCAATTTTATCGTCATTTCTCATAAATCGCCGTTTCACACGAAAAAAACATGAATTTGTCAGTTTGAATAGTTCAAAACAGCGTTTTTCTATGATTTTGCAAGTTTAAAAACAGCAATTTTATCGTCATTTCTCATAAATCGCCGTTTCACACGAAAAAAACATGAATTTGTCAGTTTGAATAGTCAAAACAGCGTTTTTCTATGTTTTTGCTAGTTTAAAACAGCAATTTTATCGTCATTTCTCATAAATCGCCGTTTCGCACGAAAGAAACATGAATTTGTCAGTTTGAATAGTTGAAAACAGCGTTTTTCTATATTTTTGCAAGTTTAAAACAGCAATTTTATCGTCATTTCTCATAAATCGCCGTTTCACACGAAAAAAAACATGAATTGTCAGTTTGAATAGTTCAAAACAGCGTTTTTCTATGTTTTTGCAAGTTTAAACAGCAATTTTATCGTCATTTCTCATAAATCGCCGTTTCGCACGAAGAAACATGAATTTATCAGTTTGAATAGTTGAAAACAGCGTTTTTCTAAGTTTTTGCAAGTTTAAAACAGCAATTTTATCGTCATTTCTCATAAATCGCCGTTTCGCACGAAAGAAACATGAATGTATCAGTTTGAATAGTTGAAAACAGCGTTTTTCTATGTTTTGTAAGTTTAAAACAGCAATTTTATCGTTATTTCTCATAATCGCCGTTTCGCACGAAAGAAACATGAATTTATCAGTTTGAATAGTTGAAAACAGCGTTTTTCTATGTTTTTCCAACTTTAAAACAGCAATTTTATTTTCATTTCTCATAAATCGCCGTTTCGCACGGAAGAAACATGAATTTGTCAGTTTGAATAGTTGAAAACAGCGTTTTTCAATGTTTTTGCAAGTTTAAAACTGCAATTTTATCGTGATTTCACAAAAATCCACCGTTTCGAACGTAAGAAACATGAATTCATCAGTTTGAATAGTTGAAAACAGCGTTTTTCTATGTTTTTGCAAGTTTAAAACAGCAATTTTATCGTCATTTCTCATAAATCGCCGTTTCGCACGAAAGAAACATGAATTTGTCAGTTTGAATAGTTCAAAACAGCGTTTTTCTATATTTTTGCAAGTTTAAAACAGCAATTTTATCGTCATTTCTCATAAATCGCCGTTTCACACAAAAGAAACATGAATTTGTCAGTTTGAATAGTTCAAAACAGCGTTTTTCTATGTTTTTCCAACTTTAAAACAGCAATTTTATTATCATTTCTCATAAATCGCCGTTTCGCACGGAAGAAACATGAATTTGTCAGTTTGAATAGTTGAAAACAGCGTTTTTCAATGTTTTTGCAAGTTTAAAACTGCAATTTTATCGTGATTTCACAAAAATCCACCGTTCGAACGTAAGAAACATGAATTCATCAGTTTGAATAGTTGAAAACAGCGTTTTTCTATGTTTTTGCAAGTTTAAAACAGCAATTTTATCGTCATTTCTCATAAATCGCCGTTTCGCACGAAAGAAATATGAATTTGTCAGTTTGAATAGTTCAAAACAGCGTTTTTCTTTGTTTTTGCAAGTTTAAAATAGCAATTTTAATGTCATTTCTCATAAATCGCCGTTTCGCACGAAAGAAACATGAATTTGTCAGTTTGAATAGTTCAGAACAGCGTTTTTCTATGTTTTTGCAAGTTTAAAACAACAATTTTATCGTCATTTCTCATAAATCGCCGTTTCACACGAAAGAAACATAAATTTGTTAGTTTGAATAGTTAAAACAGCGTTTTTCTATGTTTTTGCAAGTTTAAAACAGCAATTTTATCGTCATTTCTCATAAATCGCCGTTTCGCACGGAAGAAACATGAATTTGTCAGTTTGAATAGTTGAAAACAGCGTTTTTCAATGTTTTTGCAAGTTTAAAACAGCAATTTTATCGTGATTTCACAAAAATCCATCGTTTCGAACGTAAGAAACATGAATTTATCAGTTTGAATAGTTGAAAACAGCGTTTTTCCATGTTTTTTCAAGTTTAAAACAGCAATTTTATCGTCATTTCTCATAAATCGCCGTTTCGCACGAAAGAAACATGAATTTGTCAGTTTGAATAGTTCAAAACAGCGTTTTTCTATGTTTTTGCAAGTTTAAAACAGCAATTTTATCGTCATTTCTCATCAGTCGCCGTTTCACACGAAAAAAACATGAATTTGTCAGTTTGAATAGTTCAAAACAGCGTTTTTCTATGTTTTTGCAAGTTTAAAACAGCAATTTTTCGTCATTTCTCATAAATCGCCGTGTCGCACAAAAGAAACATGATTTTGTCAGTTTGAATAGTTCAAAACAACGTTTTTCTATGTTTTTGCAAGTTTAAAACAGCAATTTTATCGTCATTTCTCATAAATCGCCGTTTCGCACGAAAGAAACATGAATTTATCAGTTTGAATAGTTGAAAACAGCGTTTTTCTATGTTTTTGCAAGTTTAAAACAGCAATTTTATCGTCATTTCTCATAAATCGCCGTTTCGCACGGAAGAAACATGAATTTGTCAGTTTGAATAGTTGAAAACAGCGTTTTTCAATGTTTTTGCAAGTTTAAAACAGCAATTTTATCGTGATTTCACAAAAATCCACCGTTTCGAACGTAAGAAACATGAATTTATCAGTTTAAATAGTTGAAAACTGCGTTTTTCTATGTTTTTGCAAGTTTAAAACAGCAATTTTATCGTCAATTCTCTTAAATCGCCGTTTCGCACGAAAGAAACATGAATTTGTCAGTTTGAATAGTTCAAAACAGCGTTTTTCTATGTTTTTGCAAGTTTAAAACAGCAATTTTATCGTCATTTCTCATCAATCGCCGTTTCGCACGAAAGAAACATGAATTTATCAGTTTGAATAGTTGAAAACAGCGTTTTTCTATGTTTTTGCAAGTTTAAAACAGCAATTTTATCGTCATTTCTCATAAATCGCCGTTTCGCACGGAAGAAACATGAATTTGTCAGTTTGAATAGTTGAAAACAGCGTTTTTCATTGTTTTTGCAAGTTTAAAACAGCAATTTTATCGTGATTTCACAAAAATCCACCGTTTCGAACGTAAGAAACATGAATTTATCAGTTTGAATAGTTGAAAACTGCGTTTTTCTATGTTTTTGCAAGTTTAAAACAGCAATTTTATCGTCATTTCTCATAAATCGCCGTTTCGCACGAAAGAAACATGAATTTGTCAGTTTGAATAGTTTAAAACAGCGTTTTTCTATGTTTTTGCAAGTTTAAAACAGCAATTTTATCGTCATTTCTCATAAATCGCCGTTTCACACGAAAAAAACATGAATTTGTCAGTTTGAATAGTTCAAAACAGCGTTTTTCTATGATTTTGCAAGTTTAAAACAGCAATTTTATCGTCATTTCTCATAAATCGCCGTTTCACACGAAAAAAACATGAATTTGTCAGTTTGAATAGTTCAAAACAGCGTTTTTCTATGTTTTTGCTAGTTTAAAACAGCAATTTTATCGTCATTTCTCATAAATCGCCGTTTCGCACGAAAGAAACATGAATTTGT
This sequence comes from Poecilus cupreus, assembly GCA_963942605.1. Taxonomy (NCBI): domain Eukaryota; kingdom Metazoa; phylum Arthropoda; class Insecta; order Coleoptera; family Carabidae; genus Poecilus; species Poecilus cupreus. The sequence goes on from CAWWDY010002471.1 coordinate 8,987, forward strand.
CAGTTTGAATAGTTGAAAACAGCGTTTTTCTATATTTTTGCAAGTTTAAAACAGCAATTTTATCGTCATTTCTCATAAATCGCCGTTTCACACGAAAAAAACATGAATTTGTCAGTTTGAATAGTTCAAAACAGCGTTTTTCTATGTTTTTGCAAGTTTAAACAGCAATTTTATCGTCATTTCTCATAAATCGCCGTTTCGCACGAAAGAAACATGAATTTATCAGTTTGAATAGTTGAAAACAGCGTTTTTCTAAGTTTTTGCAAGTTTAAAACAGCAATTTTATCGTCATTTCTCATAAATCGCCGTTTCGCACGAAAGAAACATGAATGTATCAGTTTGAATAGTTGAAAACAGCGTTTTTCTATGTTTTGTAAGTTTAAAACAGCAATTTTATCGTTATTTCTCATAAATCGCCGTTTCGCACGAAAGAAACATGAATTTATCAGTTTGAATAGTTGAAAACAGCGTTTTTCTATGTTTTTCCAACTTTAAAACAGCAATTTTATTTTCATTTCTCATAAATCGCCGTTTCGCACGGAAGAAACATGAATTTGTCAGTTTGAATAGTTGAAAACAGCGTTTTTCAATGTTTTTGCAAGTTTAAAACTGCAATTTTATCGTGATTTCACAAAAATCCACCGTTTCGAACGTAAGAAACATGAATTCATCAGTTTGAATAGTTGAAAACAGCGTTTTTCTATGTTTTTGCAAGTTTAAAACAGCAATTTTATCGTCATTTCTCATAAATCGCCGTTTCGCACGAAAGAAACATGAATTTGTCAGTTTGAATAGTTCAAAACAGCGTTTTTCTATATTTTTGCAAGTTTAAAACAGCAATTTTATCGTCATTTCTCATAAATCGCCGTTTCACACAAAAGAAACATGAATTTGTCAGTTTGAATAGTTCAAAACAGCGTTTTTCTATGTTTTTCCAACTTTAAAACAGCAATTTTATTATCATTTCTCATAAATCGCCGTTTCGCACGGAAGAAACATGAATTTGTCAGTTTGAATAGTTGAAAACAGCGTTTTTCAATGTTTTTGCAAGTTTAAAACTGCAATTTTATCGTGATTTCACAAAAATCCACCGTTTCGAACGTAAGAAACATGAATTCATCAGTTTGAATAGTTGAAAACAGCGTTTTTCTATGTTTTTGCAAGTTTAAAACAGCAATTTTATCGTCATTTCTCATAAATCGCCGTTTCGCACGAAAGAAATATGAATTTGTCAGTTTGAATAGTTCAAAACAGCGTTTTTCTTTGTTTTTGCAAGTTTAAAATAGCAATTTTAATGTCATTTCTCATAAATCGCCGTTTCGCACGAAAGAAACATGAATTTGTCAGTTTGAATAGTTCAGAACAGCGTTTTTCTATGTTTTTGCAAGTTTAAAACAACAATTTTATCGTCATTTCTCATAAATCGCCGTTTCACACGAAAGAAACATAAATTTGTTAGTTTGAATAGTTAAAACAGCGTTTTTCTATGTTTTTGCAAGTTTAAAACAGCAATTTTATCGTCATTTCTCATAAATCGCCGTTTCGCACGGAAGAAACATGAATTTGTCAGTTTGAATAGTTGAAAACAGCGTTTTTCAATGTTTTTGCAAGTTTAAAACAGCAATTTTATCGTGATTTCACAAAAATCCATCGTTTCGAACGTAAGAAACATGAATTTATCAGTTTGAATAGTTGAAAACAGCGTTTTTCCATGTTTTTTCAAGTTTAAAACAGCAATTTTATCGTCATTTCTCATAAATCGCCGTTTCGCACGAAAGAAACATGAATTTGTCAGTTTGAATAGTTCAAAACAGCGTTTTTCTATGTTTTTGCAAGTTTAAAACAGCAATTTTATCGTCATTTCTCATCAGTCGCCGTTTCACACGAAAAAAACATGAATTTGTCAGTTTGAATAGTTCAAAACAGCGTTTTTCTATGTTTTTGCAAGTTTAAAACAGCAATTTTTCGTCATTTCTCATAAATCGCCGTGTCGCACAAAAGAAACATGATTTTGTCAGTTTGAATAGTTCAAAACAACGTTTTTCTATGTTTTTGCAAGTTTAAAACAGCAATTTTATCGTCATTTCTCATAAATCGCCGTTTCGCACGAAAGAAACATGAATTTATCAGTTTGAATAGTTGAAAACAGCGTTTTTCTATGTTTTTGCAAGTTTAAAACAGCAATTTTATCGTCATTTCTCATAAATCGCCGTTTCGCACGGAAGAAACATGAATTTGTCAGTTTGAATAGTTGAAAACAGCGTTTTTCAATGTTTTTGCAAGTTTAAAACAGCAATTTTATCGTGATTTCACAAAAATCCACCGTTTCGAACGTAAGAAACATGAATTTATCAGTTTAAATAGTTGAAAACTGCGTTTTTCTATGTTTTTGCAAGTTTAAAACAGCAATTTTATCGTCAATTCTCTTAAATCGCCGTTTCGCACGAAAGAAACATGAATTTGTCAGTTTGAATAGTTCAAAACAGCGTTTTTCTATGTTTTTGCAAGTTTAAAACAGCAATTTTATCGTCATTTCTCATCAATCGCCGTTTCACACGAAAAAAACATGAATTTGTCAGTTTGAATAGTTCAAAACAGCGTTTTTCTATGTTTTTGCAAGTTTAAAACAGCAATTTTATCGTCATTTCTCATAAATCGCCGTTTCGCACGAAAGAAACATGAATTTGTCAGTTTGAATAGTTCAAAACAGCGTTTTTCTATGTTTTTGCAAGTTTAAAACAGCAATTTTATCGTCATTTCTCATAAATCGCCGTTTCGCACGAAAGAAACATGAATTTGTCAGTTTGAATAGTTCAAAACAGCGTTTTTCTATGTTTTTGCAAGTTTAAAACAGCAATTTTATCGTCATTTCTCATAAATCGCCGTTTCGCACGAAAGAAACATGAATTTATCAGTTTGAATAGTTGAAAACAGCGTTTTTCTAAGTTTTTGCAAGTTTAAAACAGCAATTTTATCGTCATTTCTCATAAATCGAAGTTTCGCACGAAAGAAACATGAATGTATCAGTTTGAATAGTTGAAAACAGCGTTTTTCAATGTTTTTGCAAGTTTATATCAGCAATTTTATCGTGATTTCACAAAAATCCACCGTTTCGAACGTAAGAAACATGAATTTATCAGTTTGAATAGTTTAAAACAGCGTTTTTCTATATTTTTGCAAGTTTAAAACAGCAATTTTATCGTCATTTCTCATAAATCGCCGTTTCACACGAAAGAAACATGAATTTGTCAGTTTGAATAGTTCAAAACAGCGTTTTTCTATGTTTTTCCAACTTTAAAACAGCAATTTTATTTTCATTTCTCATAAATCGCCGTTTCGCACGGAAGAAACATGAATTTGTCAGTTTGAATAGTTGAAAACAGCGTTTTTCAATGTTTTTGCAAGTTTAAAACTGCAATTTTATCGTGATTTCACAAAAATCCACCGTTTCGAACGTAAGAAACATGAATTCATCAGTTTGAATAGTTGAAAACAGCGTTTTTCTATGTTTTTGCAAGTTTAAAACAGCAATTTTATCGTCATTTCTCATAAATCGCCGTTTCGCACGAAAGAAATATGAATTTGTCAGTTTGAATAGTTCAAAACAGCGTTTTTCTTTGTTTTTGCAAGTTTAAAATAGCAATTTTAATGTCATTTCTCATAAATCGCCGTTTCGCACGAAAGAAACATGAATTTGTCAGTTTGAATAGTTCAGAACAGCGTTTTTCTATGTTTTTGCAAGTTTAAAACAACAATTTTATCGTCATTTCTCATAAATCGCCGTTTCACACGAAAGAAACATAAATTTGTTAGTTTGAATAGTTAAAACAGCGTTTTTCTATGTTTTTGCAAGTTTAAAACTGCAATTTTATCGTCATTTCTCATAAATCGCCGTTTCGCACGGAAGAAACATGAATTTGTCAGTTTGAATAGTTGAAAACAGCGTTTTTCAATGTTTTTGCAAGTTTAAAACAGCAATTTTATCGTGATTTCACAAAAATCCATCGTTTCGAACGTAAGAAACATGAATTTATCAGTTTGAATAGTTGAAAACAGCATTTTTCCATGTTTTTGCAAGTTTAAAACAGCAATTTTATCGTCATTTCTCATAAATCGCCGTTTCGCACGAAAGAAACATGAATTTGTCAGTTTGAATAGTTCAAAACAGCGTTTTTCTATGTTTTTGCAAGTTTAAAACAGCAATTTTATCGTCATTTCTCATCAATCGCCGTTTCACACGAAAAAAACATGAATTTGTCAGTTTGAATAGTTCAAAACAGCGTTTTTCTATGTTTTTGCAAGTTTAAAACAGCAATTTTTCGTCATTTCTCATAAATCGCCGTGTCGCACAAAAGAAACATGATTTTGTCAGTTTGAATAGTTCAAAACAACGTTTTTCTATGTTTTTGCAAGTTTAAAACAGCAATTTTATCGTCATTTCTCATAAATCGCCGTTTCGCACGAAAGAAACATGAATTTATCAGTTTGAATAGTTGAAAACAGCGTTTTTCTATGTTTTTGCAAGTTTAAAACAGCAATTTTATCGTCATTTCTCATAAATCGCCGTTTCGCACGGAAGAAACATGAATTTGTCAGTTTGAATAGTTGAAAACAGCGTTTTTCAATGTTTTTGCAAGTTTAAAACAGCAATTTTATCGTGATTTCACAAAAATCCACCGTTTCCAACGTAAGAAACATGAATTTATCAGTTTAAATAGTTGAAAACTGCGTTTTTCTATGTTTTTGCAAGTTTAAAACAGCAATTTTATCGTCAATTCTCTTAAATCGCCGTTTCACACGAAAAAAACATGAATTTTTTTCTATGTTTTTGCAAGTTTAAAACAGCAATTTTATCGTCATTTCTCATAAATCGCCGTTTCGCACGAAAGAAACATGAATTTATCAGTTTGAATAGTTGAAAACAGCGTTTTTTTAAGTTTTTGCAAGTTTAAAACAGCAATTTTATCGTCATTTCTCATAAATCGCCGTTTAGCACGAAAGAAACATGAATTTGTCAGTTTGAATAGTTCAAAACAGCGTTTTTCTAAGTTTTTGCAAGTTTAAAACAGCAATTTTATCGTCATTTCTCATAAATCGCCGTTTCGCACGAAAGAAACATGAATTTGTCAGTTTGATAAGTTCAAAACAGCGTTTTTCTATGTTTTTGCAAGTTTAAAACAGCAATTTTATCGTCATTTCTCATAAATCGCCGTTTCGCACGAAAGAAACATGAATTTGTCAGTTTGAATAGTTCAAAACAGCGTTTTTCTATGTTTTTGCAAGTTTAAAACAGCAATTTTATCGTCATTTCTCATAAATCGCCGTTTCGCACGAAAGAAACATGAATTTGTCAATTTGAATAATTCAAAACAGCGTTTTTCTATGTTTTTGCAAGTTTAAAACAGCAATTTTATCGTCATTTCTCATAAATCGCCGTTTCGCACGGAAGAAACATGAATTTGTCAGTTTGAATAGTTGAAAACAGCGTTTTTCAATGTTTTTGCAAGTTTAAAACAGCAATTTTATCGTGATTTCACAAAAATCCATCGTTTCGAACGTAAGAAACATGAATTTATCAGTTTGAATAGTTGAAAACAGCGTTTTTCCATGTTTTTGCAAGTTTAAAACAGCAATTTTATCGTCATTTCTCATAAATCGCCGTTTCGCACGAAAGAAACATGAATTAGTCAGTTTGAATAGTTCAAAACAGCGTTTTTCTATGTTTTTGCAAGTTTAAAACAGCAATTTTATCGTCATTTCTCATCAATCGCCGTTTCACACGAAAAAAACATGAATTTGTCAGTTTGAATAGTTCAAAACAGCGTTTTTCTATGTTTTTGCAAGTTTAAAACAGCAATTTTTCGTCATTTCTCATAAATCGCCGTGTCGCACAAAAGAAACATGATTTTGTCAGTTTGAATAGTTCAAAACAACGTTTTTCTATGTTTTTGCAAGTTTAAAACAGCAATTTTATCGTCATTTCTCATAAATCGCCGTTTCGCACGGAAGAAACATGAATTTGTCAGTTTGTATAGTTGAAAACAGCGTTCTTCAATGTTTTTGCAAGTTTAAAACAGCAATTTTATCGTGATTTCACAAAAATCCACCGTTTCGAACGTAAGAAACATGAATTTATCAGTTTGAATAGTTGAAAACTGCGTTTTTCTATGTTTTTGCAAGTTTAAAACAGCAATTTTATCGTCAATTCTCTTAAATCGCCGTTTCGCACGAAAGAAACATGAATTTGTCAGTTTGAATAGTTCAAAACAGCGTTTTTCTATGTTTTTGCAAGTTTAAAACAGCAATTTTATCGTCATTTCTCATAAATCGCCGTTTCGCACGAAAGAAACATGAATTTATCAGTTTGAATAGTAGAAAACAGCGTTTTTTTAAGTTTTTGCAAGTTTAAAACAGCAATTTTATCGTCATTTCTCATAAATCGCCGTTTAGCACGAAAGAAACATGAATTTGTCAGTTTGAATAGTTCAAAACAGCGTTTTTCTAAGTTTTTGCAAGTTTAAAACAGCAATTTTATCGTCATTTCTCATAAATCGCCGTTTCGCACGAAAGAAACATGAATTTGTCAGTTTGAATAGTTCAAAACAGCGTTTTTCTATGTTTTTGCAAGTTTAAAACAGCAATTTTATCGTCATTTCTCATAAATCTCCGTTTCGCACGAAAGAAACATGAATTTGTCAGTTTGAATAGTTCAAAACAGCGTTTTTCTATGTTTTTGCAAGTTTAAAACAGCAATTTTATCGTCATTTCTCATAAATCGCCGTTTCGCACGAAAGAAACATGAATTTGTCAATTTGAATAATTCAAAACAGCGTTTTTCTATGTTTTTGCAAGTTTAAAACAGCAATTTTATCGTCATTTCTCATAAATCGCCGTTTCGCACGAAAGAAACATGAATTTGTCAGTTTGAATATTTCAAAACAGCGTTTTTCTATGTTTTTGCAAGTTTAAAACAGCAATTTTATCGTCATTTCTCATAAATCGCCGTTTCGCACGAAAGAAACATGAATTTGTCAGTTTGAATAGTTCAAAACAGCGTTTTTCTATGTTTTTGCAAGTTTAAAACAGCAATTTTATCGTCATTTCTCATAAATCGCCGTTTCGCACGAAAGAAACATGAATTTGTCAGTTTGAATATTTCAAAACAGCGTTTTTCTATGTTTTTGCAAGTTTAAAACAGCAATTTTATCGTCATTTCTCATAAATCGCCGTTTCGCACGAAAGAAACATGAATTTGTCAGTTTGAATAGTTCAAAACAGCGTTTTTCTATATTTTTGCAAGTTTAAAACAGCAATTTTATCGTCATTTCTCATAAATCGCCGTTTCACACGAAAGAAACATGAATTTGTCAGTTTGAATAGTTCAAAACAGCGTTTTTCTATGTTTTTCCAACTTTAAAACAGCAATTTTATTTTCATTTCTCATAAATCGCCGTTTCGCACGGAAGAAACATGAATTTGTCAGTTTGAATAGTTGAAAACAGCGTTTTTCAATGTTTTTGCAAGTTTAAAACTGCAATTTTATCGTGATTTCACAAAAATCCACCGTTTCGAACGTAAGAAACATGAATTCATCAGTTTGAATAGTTGAAAACAGCGTTTTTCTATGTTTTTGCAAGTTTAAAACAGCAATTTTATCGTCATTTCTCATAAATCGCCGTTTCGCACGAAAGAAATATGAATTTGTCAGTTTGAATAGTTCAAAACAGCGTTTTTCTTTGTTTTTGCAAGTTTAAAATAGCAATTTTAATGTCATTTCTCATAAATCGCCGTTTCGCACGAAAGAAACATGAATTTGTCAGTTTGAATAGTTCAGAACAGCGTTTTTCTATGTTTTTGCAAGTTTAAAACAACAATTTTATCGTCATTTCTCATAAATCGCCGTTTCACACGAAAGAAACATAAATTTGTTAGTTTGAATAGTTAAAACAGCGTTTTTCTATGTTTTTGCAAGTTTAAAACTGCAATTTTATCGTCATTTCTCATAAATCGCCGTTTCGCACGGAAGAAACATGAATTTGTCAGTTTGAATAGTTGAAAACAGCGTTTTTCAATGTTTTTGCAAGTTTAAAACAGCAATTTTATCGTGATTTCACAAAAATCCATCGTTTCGAACGTAAGAAACATGAATTTATCAGTTTGAATAGTTGAAAACAGCATTTTTCCATGTTTTTGCAAGTTTAAAACAGCAATTTTATCGTCATTTCTCATAAATCGCCGTTTCGCACGAAAGAAACATGAATTTGTCAGTTTGAATAGTTCAAAACAGCGTTTTTCTATGTTTTTGCAAGTTTAAAACAGCAATTTTATCGTCATTTCTCATCAATCGCCGTTTCACACGAAAAAAACATGAATTTGTCAGTTTGAATAGTTCAAAACAGCGTTTTTCTATGTTTTTGCAAGTTTAAAACAGCAATTTTTCGTCATTTCTCATAAATCGCCGTGTCGCACAAAAGAAACATGATTTTGTCAGTTTGAATAGTTCAAAACAACGTTTTTCTATGTTTTTGCAAGTTTAAAACAGCAATTTTATCGTCATTTCTCATAAATCGCCGTTTCGCACGAAAGAAACATGAATTTATCAGTTTGAATAGTTGAAAACAGCGTTTTTCTATGTTTTTGCAAGTTTAAAACAGCAATTTTATCGTCATTTCTCATAAATCGCCGTTTCGCACGGAAGAAACATGAATTTGTCAGTTTGAATAGTTGAAAACAGCGTTTTTCAATGTTTTTGCAAGTTTAAAACAGCAATTTTATCGTGATTTCACAAAAATCCACCGTTTCCAACGTAAGAAACATGAATTTATCAGTTTAAATAGTTGAAAACTGCGTTTTTCTATGTTTTTGCAAGTTTAAAACAGCAATTTTATCGTCAATTCTCTTAAATCGCCGTTTCACACGAAAAAAACATGAATTTTTTTCTATGTTTTTGCAAGTTTAAAACAGCAATTTTATCGTCATTTCTCATAAATCGCCGTTTCGCACGAAAGAAACATGAATTTATCAGTTTGAATAGTTGAAAACAGCGTTTTTTTAAGTTTTTGCAAGTTTAAAACAGCAATTTTATCGTCATTTCTCATAAATCGCCGTTTAGCACGAAAGAAACATGAATTTGTCAGTTTGAATAGTTCAAAACAGCGTTTTTCTAAGTTTTTGCAAGTTTAAAACAGCAATTTTATCGTCATTTCTCATAAATCGCCGTTTCGCACGAAAGAAACATGAATTTGTCAGTTTGATAAGTTCAAAACAGCGTTTTTCTATGTTTTTGCAAGTTTAAAACAGCAATTTTATCGTCATTTCTCATAAATCGCCGTTTCGCACGAAAGAAACATGAATTTGTCAGTTTGAATAGTTCAAAACAGCGTTTTTCTATGTTTTTGCAAGTTTAAAACAGCAATTTTATCGTCATTTCTCATAAATCGCCGTTTCGCACGAAAGAAACATGAATTTGTCAATTTGAATAATTCAAAACAGCGTTTTTCTATGTTTTTGCAAGTTTAAAACAGCAATTTTATCGTCATTTCTCATAAATCGCCGTTTCGCACGGAAGAAACATGAATTTGTCAGTTTGAATAGTTGAAAACAGCGTTTTTCAATGTTTTTGCAAGTTTAAAACAGCAATTTTATCGTGATTTCACAAAAATCCATCGTTTCGAACGTAAGAAACATGAATTTATCAGTTTGAATAGTTGAAAACAGCGTTTTTCCATGTTTTTGCAAGTTTAAAACAGCAATTTTATCGTCATTTCTCATAAATCGCCGTTTCGCACGAAAGAAACATGAATTAGTCAGTTTGAATAGTTCAAAACAGCGTTTTTCTATGTTTTTGCAAGTTTAAAACAGCAATTTTATCGTCATTTCTCATCAATCGCCGTTTCACACGAAAAAAACATGAATTTGTCAGTTTGAATAGTTCAAAACAGCGTTTTTCTATGTTTTTGCAAGTTTAAAACAGCAATTTTTCGTCATTTCTCATAAATCGCCGTGTCGCACAAAAGAAACATGATTTTGTCAGTTTGAATAGTTCAAAACAACGTTTTTCTATGTTTTTGCAAGTTTAAAACAGCAATTTTATCGTCATTTCTCATAAATCGCCGTTTCGCACGGAAGAAACATGAATTTGTCAGTTTGTATAGTTGAAAACAGCGTTCTTCAATGTTTTTGCAAGTTTAAAACAGCAATTTTATCGTGATTTCACAAAAATCCACCGTTTCGAACGTAAGAAACATGAATTTATCAGTTTGAATAGTTGAAAACTGCGTTTTTCTATGTTTTTGCAAGTTTAAAACAGCAATTTTATCGTCAATTCTCTTAAATCGCCGTTTCGCACGAAAGAAACATGAATTTGTCAGTTTGAATAGTTCAAAACAGCGTTTTTCTATGTTTTTGCAAGTTTAAAACAGCAATTTTATCGTCATTTCTCATAAATCGCCGTTTCGCACGAAAGAAACATGAATTTATCAGTTTGAATAGTAGAAAACAGCGTTTTTTTAAGTTTTTGCAAGTTTAAAACAGCAATTTTATCGTCATTTCTCATAAATCGCCGTTTAGCACGAAAGAAACATGAATTTGTCAGTTTGAATAGTTCAAAACAGCGTTTTTCTAAGTTTTTGCAAGTTTAAAACAGCAATTTTATCGTCATTTCTCATAAATCGCCGTTTCGCACGAAAGAAACATGAATTTGTCAGTTTGAATAGTTCAAAACAGCGTTTTTCTATGTTTTTGCAAGTTTAAAACAGCAATTTTATCGTCATTTCTCATAAATCTCCGTTTCGCACGAAAGAAACATGAATTTGTCAGTTTGAATAGTTCAAAACAGCGTTTTTCTATGTTTTTGCAAGTTTAAAACAGCAATTTTATCGTCATTTCTCATAAATCGCCGTTTCGCACGAAAGAAACATGAATTTGTCAATTTGAATAATTCAAAACAGCGTTTTTCTATGTTTTTGCAAGTTTAAAACAGCAATTTTATCGTCATTTCTCATAAATCGCCGTTTCGCACGAAAGAAACATGAATTTGTCAGTTTGAATATTTCAAAACAGCGTTTTTCTATGTTTTTGCAAGTTTAAAACAGCAATTTTATCGTCATTTCTCATAAATCGCCGTTTCGCACGAAAGAAACATGAATTTGTCAGTTTGAATAGTTCAAAACAGCGTTTTTCTATGTTTTTGCAAGTTTAAAACAGCAATTTTATCGTCATTTCTCATAAATCGCCGTTTCGCACGAAAGAAACATGAATTTGTCAGTTTGAATATTTCAAAACAGCGTTTTTCTATGTTTTTGCAAGTTTAAAACAGCAATTTTATCGTCATTTCTCATAAATCGCCGTTTCGCACGAAAGAAACATGAATTTGTCAGTTTGAATAGTTCAAAACAGCGTTTTTCTATATTTTTGCAAGTTTAAAACAGCAATTTTATCGTCATTTCTCATAAATCGCCGTTTCACACGAAAGAAACATGAATTTGTCAGTTTGAATAGTTCAAAACAGCGTTTTTCTATGTTTTTCCAACTTTAAAACAGCAATTTTATTTTCATTTCTCATAAATCGCCGTTTCGCACGGAAGAAACATGAATTTGTCAGTTTGAATAGTTGAAAACAGCGTTTTTCAATGTTTTTGCAAGTTTAAAACTGCAATTTTATCGTGATTTCACAAAAATCCACCGTTTCGAACGTAAGAAACATGAATTTATCAGTTTGAATAGTTGAAAACAGCGTTTTTCTATGTTTTTGCAAGTTTAAAACAGCAATTTTATTGTCATTTCTCATAAATCGCCGTTTCACACAAAAAAACATAAATTTGTCAGTTTGAATAGTTCAAAACTGCGTTTTTCTATGTTTTTGCAAGTTTAAAACAGCAATTTTATCGTCATTTCTCATAAATCGCCGTTTCGCACGAAAGAAATATGAATTTGTCAGTTTAAATAGTTCAAAACAGCGTTTTTCTATGTTTTTGCAAGTTTAAAATAGCAATTTTAACGTCATTTCTCATAAATCGCCGTTTCGCACGAAAGAAACATGAATTTGTCAGTTTGAATAGTTCAGAACAGCGTTTTTCTATGTTTTTGCAAGTTTAAAACAACAATTTTATCGTCATTTCTCATAAATCGCCGTTTCACACGAAAGATACATAAATTTGTTAGTTTGAATAGTTAAAACAGCGTTTTTCTATGTTTTTGCAAGTTTAAAACAGCAATTTTATCGTCATTTCTCATAAATCGCCGTTTCGCACGGAAGAAACATGAATTTGTCAGTTTGAATAGTTCAAAACAGCGTTTTTCTATGTTTTTCCAACTTTAAAACAGCAATTTTATTTTCATTTCTCATAAATCGCAGTTTCGCACGGAAGAAACATGAATTTGTCAGTTTGAATAGTTGAAAACAGCGTTTTTCAATGTTTTTGCAAGTTTAAAACTGCAATTTTATCGTGATTTCACAAAAATCCACCGTTTCGAACGTAAGAAACATGAATTTATCAGTTTGAATAGTTGAAAACAGCGTTTTTCTATGTTTTTGCAAGTTTAAAACAGCAATTTTATTGTCATTTCTCATAAATCGCCGTTTCACACAAAAAAACATAAATTTGTCAGTTTGAATAGTTCAAAACTGCGTTTTTCTATGTTTTTGCAAGTTTAAAACAGCAATTTTATCGTCATTTCTCATAAATCGCCGTTTCGCACGAAAGAAATATGAATTTGTCAGTTTGAATAGTTCAAAACAGCGTTTTTCTATGTTTTTGCAAGTTTAAAATAGCAATTTTAACGTCATTTCTCATAAATCGCCGTTTCGCACGAAAGAAACATGAATTTGTCAGTTTGAATAGTTCAGAACAGCGTTTTTCTATGTTTTTGCAAGTTTAAAACAACAATTTTATCGTCATTTCTCATAAATCGCCGTTTCACACGAAAGATACATAAATTTGTTAGTTTGAATAGTTAAAACAGCGTTTTTCTATGTTTTTGCAAGTTTAAAACAGCAATTTTATCGTCATTTCTCATAAATCGCCGTTTCGCACGGAAGAAACATGAATTTGTCAGTTTGAATAGTTGAAAACAGCGTTTTTCAATGTTTTTGCAAGTTTAAAACAGCAATTTTATCGTGATTTCACAAAAATCCATCGTTTCGAACGTAAGAAACATGAATTTATCAGTTTGAATAGTTGAAAACAGCGTTTTTCCATGTTTTTGCAAGTTTAAAACAGCAATTTTATCGTCATTTCTCATAAATCGCCGTTTCGCACGAAAGAAACATGAATTTGTCAGTTTGAATAGTTCAAAACAGCGTTTTTCTATGTTTTTGCAAGTTTAAAACAGCAATTTTATCGTCATTTCTAATCAATCGCCGTTTCACACGAAAAAAACATGAATTTGTCAGTTTGAATAGTTCAAAACAGCGTTTTTCTATGTTTTTGCAAGTTTAAAACAGCAATTTTTCGTCATTTCTCATAAATCGCCGTGTCGCACAAAAGAAACATGATTTTGTCAGTTTGAATAGTTCAAAACAACGTTTTTCTATGTTTTTGCAAGTTTAAAACAGCAATTTTATCGTCATTTCTCATAAATCGCCGTTTCGCACGAAAGAAACATGAATTTATCAGTTTGAATAGTTGAAAACAGCGTTTTTCTATGTTTTTGCAAGTTTAAAACAGCAATTTTATCGTCATTTCTCATAAATCGCCGTTTCGCACGGAAGAAACATGAATTTGTCAGTTTGAATAGTTGAAAACAGCGTTTTTCAATGTTTTTGCAAGTTTAAAACAGCAATTTTATCGTGATTTCACAAAAATCCACCGTTTCGAACGTAAGAAACATGAATTTATCAGTTTGAATAGTTGAAAACTGCGTTTTTCTATGTTTTTGCAAGTTTAAAACAGCAATTTTATCGTCATTTCTCTTAAATCGCCGTTTCGCACGAAAGAAACATGAATTTGTCAGTTTGAATAGTTCAAAACAGCGTTTTTCTATGTTTTTGCAAGTTTAAAATAGCAATTTTAACGTCATTTCTCATAAATCGCCGTTTCGCACGAAAGAAACATGAATTTGTCAGTTTGAATAGTTCAGAACAGCGTTTTTCTATGTTTTTGCAAGTTTAAAACAACAATTTTATCGTCATTTCTCATAAATCGCCGTTTCACACGAAAGATACATAAATTTGTTAGTTTGAATAGTTAAAACAGCGTTTTTCTATGTTTTTGCAAGTTTAAAACAGCAATTTTATCGTCATTTCTCATAAATCGCCGTTTCGCACGGAAGAAACATGAATTTGTCAGTTTGAATAGTTGAAAACAGCGTTTTTCAATGTTTTTGCAAGTTTAAAACTGCAATTTTATCGTGATTTCACAAAAATCCACCGTTTCGAACGTAAGAAACATGAATTTATCAGTTTGAATAGTTGAAAACAGCGTTTTTCTATGTTTTTGCAAGTTTAAAACAGCAATTTTATTGTCATTTCTCATAAATCGCCGTTTCACACAAAAAACATAAATTTGTCAGTTTGAATAGTTCAAAACTGCGTTTTTCTATGTTTTTGCAAGTTTAAAACAGCAATTTTATCGTCATTTCTCATAAATCGCCGTTTCGCACGAAAGAAATATGAATTTGTCAGTTTGAATAGTTCAAAACAGCGTTTTTCTATGTTTTTGCAAGTTTAAAATAGCAATTTTAACGTCATTTCTCATAAATCGCCGTTTCGCACGAAAGAAACATGAATTTGTCAGTTTGAATAGTTCAGAACAGCGTTTTTCTATGTTTTTGCAAGTTTAAAACAACAATTTTATCGTCATTTCTCATAAATCGCCGTTTCACACGAAAGATACATAAATTTGTTAGTTTGAATAGTTAAAACAGCGTTTTTCTATGTTTTTGCAAGTTTAAAACAGCAATTTTATCGTCATTTCTCATAAATCGCCGTTTCGCACGGAAGAAACATGAATTTGTCAGTTTGAATAGTTGAAAACAGCGTTTTTCAATGTTTTTGCAAGTTTAAAACAGCAATTTTATCGTGATTTCACAAAAATCCACCGTTTCGAACGTAAGAAACATGAATTTATCAGTTTGAATAGTTGAAAACTGCGTTTTTCTATGTTTTTGCAAGTTTAAAACAGCAATTTTATCGTCATTTCTCTTAAATCGCCGTTTCGCACGAAAGAAACATGAATTTGTCAGTTTGAATAGTTCAAAACAGCGTTTTTCTATGTTTTTGCAAGTTTAAAACAGCAATTTTATCGTCATTTCTCATCAATCGCCGTTTCACACGAAAAAAACATGAATTTGTCAGTTTGAATAGTTCAAAACAGCGTTTTTCTATGTTTTTGCAAGTTTAAAACAGCAATTTTATCGTCATTTCTCATAAATCGCCGTTTCGCACGAAAGAAACATGAATTTATCAGTTTGAATAGTTGAAAACAGCGTTTTTCTAAGTTTTTGCAAGTTTAAAACAGCATTTTTATCGTCATTTCTCATAAATCGCCGTTTCGCACTAAAGAAACATGAATTTGTCAGTTTGAATAGTTCAAAACAGCGTTTTTCTAAGTTTTTGCAAGTTTAAAACAGCAATTTTATCGTCATTTCTCATAAATCGCCGTTTCGCACGAAAGAAACATGAATTTGTCAGTTTGAATAGTTCAAAACAGCGTTTTTCTATGTTTTTGCAAGTTTAAAACAGCAATTTTATCGTCATTTCTCATAAATCGCCGTTTCGCACGAAAGAAACATGAATTTGTCAATTTGAATACTTCAAAACAGCGTTTTTCTATGTTTTTGCAAGTTTAAAACAGCAATTTTATCGTCATTTCTCATAAATCGCCGTTTCGCACGAAAGAAACATGAATTTGTTAGTTTGAATAGTTCAAAACAGCGTTTTTCTATATTTTTGCAAGTTTAAAACAGCAATTTTATCGTCATTTTTCATAAATCGCCGTTTCACACGAAAGAAACATGAATTTGTCAGTTTGAATAGTTCAAAACAGCGTTTTTCTATGTTTTTCCAACTTTAAAACAGCAATTTTATTGTCATTTCTCATAAATCGCCGTTTCGCACGGAAGAAACATGAATTTGTCAGTTTGAATAGTTGAAAACAGCGTTTTTCAATGTTTTTGCAAGTTTAAAACTGCAATTTTATCGTGATTTCACAAAAATCCACCGTTTCGAACGTAAGAAACATGAATTTATCAGTTTGAATAGTTGAAAACAGCGTTTTTCTATGTTTTTGCAAGTTTAAAACAGCAATTTTATCGTCATTTCTCATAAATCGCCGTTTCGCACGGAAGAAACATGAATTTGTCAGTTTGAATAGTTGAAAACAGCGTTTTTCAATGTTTTTGCAAGTTTAAAACTGCAATTTTATCGTGATTGCACAAAAATCCACCGTTTCGAACGTAAGAAACATGAATTCATCAGTTTGAATAGTTGAAAACAGCGTTTTTCTATGTTTTTGCAAGTTTAAAACAGCAATTTTATCGTCATTTCTCATAAATCGCCGTTTCGCACGAAAGAAACATGAATTTGTCAGTTTGAATAGTTCAAAACAGCGTTTTTCTATATTTTTGCAAGTTTAAAACAGCAATTTTATCGTCATTTCTCATAAATCGCCGTTTCACACGAAAGAAACATGAATTTGTCAGTTTGAATAGTTCAAAACAGCGTTTTTCTATGTTTTTCCAACTTTAAAACAGCAATTTTATTTTCATTTCTCATAAATCGCCGTTTCGCACGGAAGAAACATGAATTTGTCAGTTTGAATAGTTGAAAACAGCGTTTTTCCATGTTTTTGCAAGTTTAAAACAGCAATTTTATCGTGATTTCACAAAAATCCATCGTTTCGAACGTAAGAAACATGAATTTATCAGTTTGAATAGTTGAAAACAGCGTTTTTCCATGTTTTTGCAAGTTTAAAACAGCAATTTTATCGTCATTTCTCATAAATCGCCGTTTCGCACGAAAGAAACATGAATTTGTCAGTTTGAATAGTTCAAAACAGCGTTTTTCTATGTTTTTGCAAGTTTAAAACAGCAATTTTATCGTCATTTCTCATCAATCGCCGTTTCACACGAAAAAAACATGAATTTGTCAGTTTGAATAGTTCAAAACAGCGTTTTTCTATGTTTTTGCAAGTTTAAAACAGCAATTTTTCGTCATTTCTCATAAATCGCCGTGTCGCACAAAAGAAACATGATTTTGTCAGTTTGAATAGTTCAAAACAACGTTTTTCTATGTTTTTGCAAGTTTAAAACAGCAATTTTATCGTCATTTCTCATAAATCGCCGTTTCGCACGAAAGAAACATGAATTTATCAGTTTGAATAGTTGAAAACTGCGTTTTTCTATGTTTTTGCAAGTTTAAAACAGCAATTTTATCGTCATTTCTCTTAAATCGCCGTTTCGCACGAAAGAAACATGAATTTGTCAGTTTGAATAGTTCAAAACAGCGTTTTTCTATGTTTTTGCAAGTTTAAAACAGCAATTTTATCGTCATTTCTCATCAATCGCCGTTTCACACGAAAAAAACATGAATTTGTCAGTTTGAATAGTTCAAAACAGCGTTTTTCTATGTTTTTGCAAGTTTAAAACAGCAATTTTATCGTCATTTCTCATAAATCGCCGTTTCGCACGAAAGAAACATGAATTTATCAGTTTGAATAGTTGAAAACAGCGTTTTTCTAAGTTTTTGCAAGTTTAAAACAGCATTTTTATCGTCATTTCTCATAAATCGCCGTTTCGCACTAAAGAAACATGAATTTGTCAGTTTGAATAGTTCAAAACAGCGTTTTTCTAAGTTTTTGCAAGTTTAAAACAGCAATTTTATCGTCATTTCTCATAAATCGCCGTTTCGCACGAAAGAAACATGAATTTGTCAGTTTGAATAGTTCAAAACAGCGTTTTTCTATGTTTTTGCAAGTTTAAAACAGCAATTTTATCGTCATTTCTCATAAATCGCCGTTTCGCACGAAAGAAACATGAATTTGTCAGTTTGAATAGTTCAAAACAGCGTTTTTCTATGTTTTTGCAAGTTTAAAACAGCAATTTTTCGTCATTTCTCATAAATCGCCGTGTCGCACAAAAGAAACATGATTTTGTCAGTTTGAATAGTTCAAAACAACGTTTTTCTATGTTTTTGCAAGTTTAAAACAGCAATTTTATCGTCATTTCTCATAAATCGCCGTTTCGCACGAAAGAAACATGAATTTATCAGTTTGAATAGTTGAAAACAGCGTTTTTCTATGTTTTTGCAAGTTTAAAACAGCAATTTTATCGTCATTTCTCATAAATCGCCGTTTCGCACGGAAGAAACATGAATTTGTCAGTTTGAATAGTTGAAAACAGCGTTTTTCAATGTTTTTCCAACTTTAAAACAGCAATTTTATTGTCATTTCTCATAAATCGCCGTTTCGCACGGAAGAAACATGAATTTGTCAGTTTGAATAGTTGAAAACAGCGTTTTTCAATGTTTTTGCAAGTTTAAAACTGCAATTTTATCGTGATTTCACAAAAATCCACCGTTTCGAACGTAAGAAACATGAATTTATCAGTTTGAATAGTTGAAAACAGCGTTTTTCTATGTTTTTGCAAGTTTAAAACAGCAATTTTATCGTCATTTCTCATAAATCGCCGTTTCGCACGGAAGAAACATAAATTTGTCAGTTTGAATAGTTGAAAACAGCGTTTTTCAATGTTTTTGCAAGTTTAAAACTGCAATTTTATTGTGATTGCACAAAAATCCACCGTTTCGAACGTAAGAAACATGAATTCATCAGTTTGAATAGTTGAAAACAGCGTTTTTTTATGTTTTTGCAAGTTTAAAACAGCAATTTTATCGTCATTTCTCATAAATCGCCGTTTCGCACGAAAGAAACATGAATTTGTCAGTTTGAATAGTTCAAAACAGCGTTTTTCTATATTTTTGCAAGTTTAAAACAGCAATTTTATCGTCATTTCTCATAAATCGCCGTTTCACACGAAAGAAACATGAATTTGTCAGTTTGAATAGTTCAAAACAGCGTTTTTCTATGTTTTTCCAACTTTAAAACAGCAATTTTATTTTCATTTCTCATAAATCGCCGTTTCGCACGGAAGAAACATGAATTTGTCAGTTTGAATAGTTGAAAACAGCGTTTTTCAATGTTTTTGCAAGTTTAAAACTGCAATTTTATCGTGATTTCACAAAAATCCACCGTTTCGAACGTAAGAAACATGAATTCATCAGTTTGAATAGTTGAAAACAGCGTTTTTCTATGTTTTTGAAAGTTTAAAACAGCAATTTTATTGTCATTTCTCATAAATCGCCGTTTCACACAAAAAAACATAAATTTGTCAGTTTGAATAGTTCAAAACTGCGTTTTTCTATGTTTTTGCAAGTTTAAAACAGCAATTTTATCGTCATTTCTCATAAATCGCCGTTTCGCACGAAAGAAATATGAATTTGTCAGTTTGAATAGTTCAAAACAGCGTTTTTCTATGTTTTTGCAAGTTTAAAATAGCAATTTTAACGTCATTTCTCATAAATCGCCGTTTCGCACGAAAGAAACATGAATTTGTCAGTTTGAATAGTTCAGAACAGCGTTTTTCTATATTTTTGCAAGTTTAAAACAGCAATTTTATCGTCATTTCTCATAAATCGCCGTTTCACACGAAAGAAACATGAATTTGTCAGTTTGAATAGTTCAAAACAGCGTTTTTCTATGTTTTTCCAACTTTAAAACAGCAATTTTATTGTCATTTCTCATAAATCGCCGTTTCGCACGGAAGAAACATGAATTTGTCAGTTTGAATAATTGAAAACCGCGTTTTTCAATGTTTTTGCAAGTTTAAAACTGCAATTTTATCGTGATTTCACAAAAATCCACCGTTTCGAACGTAAGAAACATGAATTTATCAGTTTGAATAGTTGAAAACAGCGTTTTTCTATGTTTTTGCAAGTTTAAAACAGCAATTTTATCGTCATTTCTCATAAATCGCCGTTTCGCACGGAAGAAACATGAATTTGTCAGTTTGAATAGTTGAAAACAGCGTTTTTCAATGTTTTTGCAAGTTTAAAACTGCAATTTTATCGTGATTGCACAAAAATCCACCGTTTCGAACGTAAGAAACATGAATTCATCAGTTTGAATAGTTGAAAACAGCGTTTTTCTATGTTTTTGCAAGTTTAAAACAGCAATTTTATCGTCATTTCTCATAAATCGCCGTTTCGCACGAAAGAAACATGAATTTGTCAGTTTGAATAGTTCAAAACAGCGTTTTTCTATATTTTTGCAAGTTTAAAACAGCAATTTTATCGTCATTTCTCATAAATCGCCGTTTCACACGAAAGAAACATGAATTTGTCAGTTTGAATAGTTCAAAACAGCGTTTTTCTATGTTTTTCCAACTTTAAAACAGCAATTTTATTTTCATTTCTCATAAATCGCCGTTTCGCACGGAAGAAACATGAATTTGTCAGTTTGAATAGTTGAAAACAGCGTTTTTCAATGTTTTTGCAAGTTTAAAACTGCAATTTTATCGTGATTTCACAAAAATCCACCGTTTCGAACGTAAGAAACATGAATTCATCAGTTTGAATAGTTGAAAACAGCGTTTTTCTATGTTTTTGCAAGTTTAAAACAGCAATTTTATTGTCATTTCTCATAAATCGCCGTTTCACACAAAAAAACATAAATTTGTCAGTTTGAATAGTTCAAAACTGCGTTTTTCTATGTTTTTGCAAGTTTAAAACAGCAATTTTATCGTCATTTCTCATAAATCGCCGTTTCGCACGAAAGAAATATGAATTTGTCAGTTTGAATAGTTCAAAACAGCGTTTTTCTATGTATTTGCAAGTTTAAAATAGCAATTTTAACGTCATTTCTCATAAATCGCAGTTTCGCACGAAAGAAACATGAATTTGTCAGTTTGAATAGTTCAGAACAGCGTTTTTCTATGTTTTTGCAAGTTTAAAACAACAATTTTATCGTCATTTCTCATAAATCGCCGTTTCACACGAAAGAAACATAAATTTGTTAGTTTAAACAGTTAAAACAGCGTTTTTCTATGTTTTTGCAAGTTTAAAACAGCAATTTTATCGTCATTTCTAATAAATCGCCGTTTCGCACGGAAGAAACATGAATTTGTCAGTTTGAATAGTTGAAAACAGCGTTTTTCAATGTTTTTGCAAGTTTAAAACAGCAATTTTATCGTGATTTCACAAAAATCCATCGTTTCGAACGTAAGAAACATGAATTTATCAGTTTGAATAGTTGAAAACAGCGTTTTTCCATGTTTTTGCAAGTTTAAAACAGCTATTTTATCGTCATTTCTCATAAATCGCCGTTTCGCACGAAAGAAACATGAATTTGTCAGTTTGAATAGTTCAAAACAGCGTTTTTCTATGTTTTTGCAAGTTTAAAACAGCAATTTTATCGTCATTTCTCATCAATCGCCGTTTCACACGAAAAAAACATAAATTTGTCAGTTTGAATAGTTCAAAACAGCGTTTTTCTATGTTTTTGCAAGTTTAAAACAGCAATTTTTCGTCATTTCTCATAAATCGCCGTGTCGCACAAAAGAAACATGATTTTGTCAGTTTGAATAGTTCAAAACAACGTTTTTCTATGTTTTTGCAAGTTTAAAACAGCAATTTTATCGTCATTTCTCATAAATCGCCGTTTCGCACGAAAGAAACATGAATTTATCAGTTTGAATAGTTGAAAACAGCGTTTTTCTATGTTTTTGCAAGTTTAAAACAGCAATTTTATCGTCATTTCTCATAAATCGCCGTTTCGCACGGAAGAAACATGAATTTGTCAGTTTGAATAGTTGAAAACAGCGTTTTTCAATGTTTTTGCAAGTTTAAAACAGCAATTTTATCGTGATTTCACAAAAATCCACCGTTTCGAACGTAAGAAACATGAATTTATCAGTTTGAATAGTTGAAAACTGCGTTTTTCTATGTTTTTGCAAGTTTAAAACAGCAATTTTATCGTCATTTCTCTTAATTCGCCGTTTCGCACGAAAGAAACATGAATTTGTCAGTTTGAATAGTTCAAAACAACGTTTTTCTATGTTTTTGCAAGTTTAAAACAGCAATTTTATCGTCATTTCTCATCAATCGCCGTTTCACACGAAAAAAACATGAATTAGTCAGTTTGAATAGTTGAAAACAGCGTTTTTCAATGTTTTTGCAAGTTTAAAACTGCAATTTTATCGTGATTTCACAAAAATCCACCGTTTCGAACGTAAGAAACATGAATTTATCAGTTTGAATAGTTGAAAACAGCGTTTTTCTATGTTTTTGCAAGTTTAAAACAGCAATTTTATCGTCATTTCTCATAAATCGCCGTTTCGCACGGAAGAAACATGAAATTGTCAGTTTGAATAGTTCAAAACAGCGTTTTTCTATGTTTTTCCAACTTTAAAACAGCAATTTTATTGTCATTTCTCATAAATCGCCGTTTCGCACGGAAGAAACATGAATTTGTCAGTTTGAATAGTTGAAAACAGCGTTTTTCAATGTTTTTGCAAGTTTAAAACTGCAATTTTATCGTGATTTCACAAAAATCCACCGTTTCGAGCGTAAGAAACATGAATTTATCAGTTTGAATAGTTGAAAACAGCGTTTTTCTATGTTTTTGCAAGTTTAAAACAGCAATTTTATCGTCATTTCTCATAAATCGCCGTTTCGCACGGAAGAAACATGAATTTGTCAGTTTGAATAGTTGAAAACAGCGTTTTTCAATGTTTTTGCAAGTTTAAAACTGCAATTTTATCGTGATTGCGCAAAAATCCACCGTTTCGAACGTAAGAAACATGAATTCATCAGTTTGAATAGTTGAAAACAGCGTTTTTCTATGTTTTTGCAAGTTTAAAACAGCAATTTTATCGTCATTTCTCTTAAATCGCCGTTTCGCACGAAAGAAACATGAATTTGTCAGTTTGAATAGTTCAAAACAGCGTTTTTCAATGTTTTTCCAACTTTAAAACAGCAATTTTATTGTCATTTCTCATAAATCGCCGTTTCGCACGGAAGAAACATGAATTTGTCAGTTTGAATAGTTGAAAACAGCGTTTTTCAATGTTTTTGCAAGTTTAAAACTGCAATTTTATCGTGATTTCACAAAAACCCACCGTTTCGAACGTAAGAAACATGAATTTATCAGTTTGAATAGTTGAAAACAGCGTTTTTCTATGTTTTTGCAAGTTTAAAACAGCAATTTTATCGTCATTTCTCATAAATCGCCGTTTCGCAAGGAAGAAACATGAATTTGTCAGTTTGAATAGTTGAAAACAGCGTTTTTCTATGTTTTTGCAAGTTTAAAACAGCAATTTTATTGTCATTTCTCATAAATCGCCGTTTCACACAAAAAAACATAAATTTGTCAGTTTGAATAGTTCAAAACTGCGTTTTTCTATGTTTTTGCAAGTTTAAAACAGCAATTTTATCGTCATTTCTCATAAATCGCCGTTTCGCACGAAAGAAACATGAATTTGTCAGTTTGAATAGTTCAAAACAGCGTTTTTCTATGTTTTTGCAAGTTTAAAACAGCAATTTTATCGTCATTTCTCATAAATCGCCGTTTCGCACGAAAGAAACATGAATTTGTCAATTTGAATAATTCAAAACAGCGTTTTTCTATGTTTTTGCAAGTTTAAAACAGCAATTTTATCGTCATTTCTCATAAATCGCCGTTTCGCACGAAAGAAACATGAATTTGTCAGTTTGAATAGTTCAAAACAGCGTTTTTCTATGTTTTTGCAAGTTTAAAACAGCAATTTTATCGTCATTTCTCATAAATCGCCGTTTCGCACGAAAGAAACATGAATTTGTTAGTTTGAATAGTTCAAAACAGCGTTTTTCTATATTTTTGCAAGTTTAAAACAGCAATTTTATCGTCATTTCTCATAAATCGCCGTTTCACACGAAAGAAACATGAATTTGTCAGTTTGAATAGTTCAAAACAGCGTTTTTCAATGTTTTTCCAACTTTAAAACAGCAATTTTATTGTCATTTCTCATAAATCGCCGTTTCACACAAAAAAACATAAATTTGTCAGTTTGAATAGTTCAAAACTGCGTTTTTCTATGTTTTTGCAAGTTTAAAACAGCAATTTTATCGTCATTTCTCATAAATCGCCGTTTCGCACGAAAGAAATATGAATTTGTCAGTTTGAATAGTTCAAAACAGCGTTTTTCTATGTTTTTGCAAGTTTAAAATAGCAATTTTAACGTCATTTCTCATAAATCGCCGTTTCGCACGAAAGAAACATGAATTTGTCAGTTTGAATAGTTCAGAACAGCGTTTTTCTATGTTTTTGCAAGTTTAAAACAACAATTTTATCGTCATTTCTCATAAATCGCCGTTTCACACGAAAGAAACATAAATTTGTTAGTTTGAATAGTTAAAACAGCGTTTTTCTATGTTTTTGCAAGTTTAAAACAGCAATTTTATCGTCATTTCTAATAAATCGCCGTTTCGCACGGAAGAAACATGAATTTGTCAGTTTGAATAGTTGAAAACAGCGTTTTTCAATGTTTTTGCAAGTTTAAAACAGCAATTTTATCGTGATTTCACAAAAATCCATCGTTTCGAACGTAAGAAACATGAATTTATCAGTTTGAATAGTTGAAAACAGCGTTTTTCCATGTTTTTGCAAGTTTAAAACAGCAATTTTATCGTCATTTCTCATAAATCGCCGTTTCGCACGAAAGAAACATGAATTTGTCAGTTTGAATAGTTCAAAACAGCGTTTTTCTATGTTTTTGCAAGTTTAAAACAGCAATTTTATCGTCATTTCTCATCAATCGCCGTTTCACACGAAAAAAACATAAATTTGTCAGTTTGAATAGTTCAAAACAGCGTTTTTCTATGTTTTTGCAAGTTTAAAACAGCAATTTTTCGTCATTTCTCATAAATCGCCGTGTCGCACAAATGAAACATGATTTTGTCAGTTTGAATAGTTCAAAACAACGTTTTTCTATGTTTTTGCAAGTTTAAAACAGCAATTTTATCGTCATTTCTCATAAATCGCCGTTTCGCACGAAAGAAACATGAATTTATCAGTTTGAATAGTTGAAAACAGCGTTTTTCTATGTTTTTGCAAGTTTAAAACAGCAATTTTATCGTCATTTCTCATAAATCGCCGTTTCGCACGGAAGAAACATGAATTTGTCAGTTTGAATAGTTGAAAACAGCGTTTTTCAATGTTTTTGCAAGTTTAAAACAGCAATTTTATCGTGATTTCACAAAAATCCACCGTTTCGAACGTAAGAAACATGAATTTATCAGTTTGAATAGTTGAAAACTGCGTTTTTCTATGTTTTTGCAAGTTTAAAACAGCAATTTTATCGTCATTTCTCTTAATTCGCCGTTTCGCACGAAAGAAACATGAATTTGTCAGTTTGAATAGTTCAAAACAACGTTTTTCTATGTTTTTGCAAGTTTAAAACAGCAATTTTATCGTCATTTCTCATCAATCGCCGTTTCACACGAAAAAAACATGAATTAGTCAGTTTGAATAGTTCAAAACAGCGTTTTTCTATGTTTTTGCAAGTTGAAAACAGCAATTTTATCGTCATTTCTCATAAATCGCCGTTTCGCACGAAAGAAACATGAATTTATCAGTTTGAATAGTTGAAAACAGCGTTTTTCTAAGTTTTTGCAAGTTTAAAACAGCATTTTTATCGTCATTTCTCATAAATCGCCGTTTCGCACGAAAGAAACATGAATTTGTCAGTTTGAATAGTTCAAAACAGCGTTTTTCTAAGTTTTTGCAAGTTTAAAACAGCAATTTTATCGTCATTTCTCATAAATCGCCGTTTCGCACGAAAGAAACATGAATTTGTCAGTTTGAATAGTTCAAAACAGCGTTTTTCTATGTTTTTGCAAGTTTAAAACAGCAATTTTATCGTCATTTCTCATAAATCGCCGTTTCGCACGAAAGAAACATGAATTTGTCAATTTGAATACTTCAAAACAGCGTTTTTCTATGTTTTTGCAAGTTTAAAACAGCAATTTTATCGTCATTTCTCATAAATCGCCGTTTCGCACGAAAGAAACATGAATTTGTTAGTTTGAATAGTTCAAAACAGCGTTTTTCTATATTTTTGCAAGTTTAAAACTGCAATTTTATCGTGATTTCACAAAAACCCACCGTTTCGAACGTAAGAAACATGAATTTATCAGTTTGAATAGTTGAAAACAGCGTTTTTCTATGTTTTTGCAAGTTTAAAACAGCAATTTTATCGTCATTTCTCATAAATCGCCGTTTCGCAAGGAAGAAACATGAATTTGTCAGTTTGAATAGTTGAAAACAGCGTTTTTCAATGTTTTTGCAAGTTTAAAACTGCAATTTTATCGTGATTGCACAAAAATCCACCGTTTCGAACGTAAGAAACATGAATTCATCAGTTTGAATAGTTGAAAACAGCGTTTTTCTATGTTTTTGCAAGTTTAAAACAGCAATTTTATCGTCATTTCTCATAAATCGCCGTTTCGCACGAAAGAAACATGAATTTGTCAGTTTGAATAGTTCAAAACAGCGTTTTTCTATATTTTTGCAAGTTTAAAACAGCAATTTTATCGTCATTTCTCATAAATCGCCGTTTCACACGAAAGAAACATGAATTTGTCAGTTTGAATAGTTCAAAACAGCGTTTTTCTATGTTTTTCCAACTTTAAAACAGCAATTTTATTTTCATTTCTCATAAATCGCCGTTTCGCACGGAAGAAACATGAATTTGTCAGTTTGAATAGTTGAAAACAGCGTTTTTCAATGTTTTTGCAAGTTTAAAACTGCAATTTTATCGTGATTTCACAAAAATCCACAGTTTCGAACGTAAGAAACATGAATTCATCAGTTTGAATAGTTGAAAACAGCGTTTTTCTATGTTTTTGCAAGTTTAAAACAGCAATTTTATTGTCATTTCTCATAAATCGCCGTTTCACACAAAAAAACATAAATTTGTCAGTTTGAATAGTTCAAAACTGCGTTTTTCTATGTTTTTGCAAGTTTAAAACAGCAATTTTATCGTCATTTCTCATAAATCGCCGTTTCGCACGAAAGAAACATGAATTTGTCAGTTTGAATAGTTCAAAACAGCGTTTTTCTATGTTTTTGCAAGTTTAAAACAGCAATTTTATCGTCATTTCTCATAAATCGCCGTTTCGCACGAAAGAAACATGAATTTGTCAATTTGAATAATTCAAAACAGCGTTTTTCTAAGTTTTTGCAAGTTTAAAACAGCAATTTTATCGTCATTTCTCATAAATCGCCGTTTCGCACGAAAGAAACATGAATTTGTCAGTTTGAATAGTTCAAAACAGCGTTTTTCTATGTTTTTGCAAGTTTAAAACAGCAATTTTATCGTCATTTCTCATAAATCGCCGTTTCGCACGAAAGAAACATGAATTTGTCAGTTTGAATAGTTCAAAACAGCGTTTTTCTATGTTTTTGCAAGTTTAAAACAGCAATTTTATCGTCATTTCTCATAAATCGCCGTTTCGCACGATAGAAACATGAATTTGTCAATTTGAATAATTCAAAACAGCGTTTTTTCTATGTTTTTGCAAGTTTAAAACAGCAATTTTATCGTCATTTCTCATAAATCGCCGTTTCGCACGAAAGAAACATGAATTTGTCAGTTTGAATAGTTCAAAACAGCGTTTTTCTATATTTTTGCAAGTTTAAAACAGCAATTTTATCGTCATTTCTCATAAATCGCCGTTTCACACGAAAGAAACATGAATTTGTCAGTTTGAATAGTTCAAAAGAGCGTTTTTCTATGTTTTTCCAACTTTAAAACAGCAATTTTATTTTCATTTCTCATAAATCGCCGTTTCGCACGAAAGAAACATGAATTTGTCAGTTTGAATAGTTGAAAACAGCGTTTTTCAATGTTTTTGCAAGTTTAAAACTGCAATTTTATCGTGATTTCACAAAAATCCACCGTTTCGAACGTAAGAAACATGAATTCATCAGTTTGAATAGTTGAAAACAGCGTTTTTCTATGTTTTTGCAAGTTTAAAACAGCAATTTTATTGTCATTTCTCATAAATCGCCGTTTCACACAAAAAAACATAAATTTGTCAGTTTGAATAGTTCATAACTGCGTTTTTCTATGTTTTTGCAAGTTTAAAACAGCAATTTTATCGTCATTTCTCATAAATCGCCGTTTCGCACGAAAGAAACATGAATTCATCAGTTTGAATAGTTGAAAACAGCGTTTTTCTATGTTTTTGCAAGTTTAAAACAGCAATTTTATCGTCATTTCTCATAAATCGCCGTTTCGCACGAAAGAAACATGAATTTGTCAATTTGAATACTTCAAAACAGCGTTTTTCTATGTTTTTGCAAGTTTAAAACAGCAATTTTATCGTCATTTCTCATAAATCGCCGTTTCGCACGAAAGAAACATGAATTTGTTAGTTTGAATAGTTCAAAACAGCGTTTTTCTATATTTTTGCAAGTTTAAAACAGCAATTTTATCGTCATTTCTCATAAATCGCCGTTTCGCACGGAAGAAACATGAATTTGTCAGTTTGAATAGTTGAAAACAGCGTTTTTCAATGTTTTTGCAAGTTTAAAACTGCAATTTTATCGTGATTTCACAAAAATCCACCGTTTCGAACGTAAGAAACATGAATTTATCAGTTTGAATAGTTGAAAACAGCGTTTTTCTATGTTTTTGCAAGTTTAAAACAGCAATTTTATCGTCATTTCTCATAAATCGCCGTTTCGCACGGAAGAAACATGAAATTGTCAGTTTGAATAGTTCAAAACAGCGTTTTTCTATGTTTTTCCAACTTTAAAACAGCAGTTTTATTGTCATTTCTCATAAATCGCCGTTTCGCACGGAAGAAACATGAATTTGTCAGTTTGAATAGTTGAAAACAGCGTTTTTCAATGTTTTTGCAAGTTTAAAACTGCAATTTTATCGTGATTTCACAAAAATCCACCGTTTCGAGCGTAAGAAACATGAATTTATCAGTTTGAATAGTTGAAAACAGCGTTTTTCTATGTTTTTGCAAGTTTAAAACAGCAATTTTATCGTCATTTCTCATAAATCGCCGTTTCGCACGGAAGAAACATGAATTTGTCAGTTTGAATAGTTGAAAACAGCGTTTTTCAATGTTTTTGCAAGTTTAAAACTGCAATTTTATCGTGATTGCGCAAAAATCCACCGTTTCGAACGTAAGAAACATGAATTCATCAGTTTGAATAGTTGAAAACAGCGTTTTTCTATGTTTTTGCAAGTTTAAAACAGCAATTTTATCGTCATTTCTCTTAAATCGCCGTTTCGCACGAAAGAAACATGAATTTGTCAGTTTGAATAGTTCAAAACAGCGTTTTTCAATGTTTTTCCAACTTTAAAACAGCAATTTTATTGTCATTTCTCATAAATCGCCGTTTCGCACGGAAGAAACATGAATTTGTCAGTTTGAATAGTTGAAAACAGCGTTTTTCAATGTTTTTGCAAGTTTAAAACTGCAATTTTATCGTGATTTCACAAAAACCCACCGTTTCGAACGTAAGAAACATGAATTTATCAGTTTGAATAGTTGAAAACAGCGTTTTTCTATGTTTTTGCAAGTTTAAAACAGCAATTTTATCGTCATTTCTCATAAATCGCCGTTTCGCAAGGAAGAAACATGAATTTGTCAGTTTGAATAGTTGAAAACAGCGTTTTTCAATGTTTTTGCAAGTTTAAAACAGCAATTTTATCGTCATTTCTCATAAATCGCCGTTTCACACGAAAGAAACATGAATTTGTCAGTTTGAATAGTTCAAAACAGCGTTTTTCTATGTTTTTCCAACTTTAAAACAGCAATTTTATTTTCATTTCTCATAAATCGCCGTTTCGCACGGAAGAAACATGAATTTGTCAGTTTGAATAGTTGAAAACAGCGTTTTTCAATGTTTTTGCAAGTTTAAAACTGCAATTTTATCGTGATTTCACAAAAATCCACCGTTTCGAACGTAAGAAACATGAATTCATCAGTTTGAATAGTTGAAAACAGCGTTTTTCTATGTTTTTGCAAGTTTAAAACAGCAATTTTATTGTCATTTCTCATAAATCGCCGTTTCACACAAAAAAACATAAATTTGTCAGTTTGAATAGTTCAAAACTGCGTTTTTCTATGTTTTTGCAAGTTTAAAACAGCAATTTTATCGTCATTTCTCATAAATCGCCGTTTCGCACGAAAGAAACATGAATTTGTCAGTTTGAATAGTTCAAAACAGCGTTTTTCTATGTTTTTGCAAGTTTAAAACAGCAATTTTATCGTCATTTCTCATAAATCGCCGTTTCGCACGAAAGAAACATGAATTTGTCAATTTGAATAATTCAAAACAGCGTTTTTCTATGTTTTTGCAAGTTTAAAACAGCAATTTTATCGTCATTTCTCATAAATCGCCGTTTCGCACGAAAGAAACATGAATTTGTCAGTTTGAATAGTTCAAAACAGCGTTTTTCTATGTTTTTGCAAGTTTAAAACAGCAATTTTATCGTCATTTCTCATAAATCGCCGTTTCGCACGAAAGAAACATGAATTTGTTAGTTTGAATAGTTCAAAACAGCGTTTTTCTATATTTTTGCAAGTTTAAAACAGCAATTTTATCGTCATTTCTCATAAATCGCCGTTTCACACGAAAGAAACATGAATTTGTCAGTTTGAATAGTTCAGAACAGCGTTTTTCTATGTTTTTGCAAGTTTAAAATAGCAATTTTAACGTCATTTCTCATAAATCGCCGTTTCGCACGAAAGAAACATGAATTTGTCAGTTTGAATAGTTCAGAACAGCGTTTTTCTATGTTTTTGCAAGTTTAAAACAACAATTTTATCGTCATTTCTCATAAATCGCCGTTTCACACGAAAGAAACATAAATTTGTTAGTTTGAATAGTTAAAACAGCGTTTTTCTATGTTTTTGCAAGTTTAAAACAGCAATTTTATCGTCATTTCTAATAAATCGCCGTTTCGCACGGAAGAAACATGAATTTGTCAGTTTGAATAGTTGAAAACAGCGTTTTTCAATGTTTTTGCAAGTTTAAAACAGCAATTTTATCGTGATTTCACAAAAATCCATCGTTTCGAACGTAAGAAACATGAATTTATCAGTTTGAATAGTTGAAAACAGCGTTTTTCCATGTTTTTGCAAGTTTAAAACAGCAATTTTATCGTCATTTCTCATAAATCGCCGTTTCGCACGAAAGAAACATGAATTTGTCAGTTTGAATAGTTCAAAACAGCGTTTTTCTATGTTTTTGCAAGTTTAAAACAGCAATTTTATCGTCATTTCTCATCAATCGCCGTTTCACACGAAAAAAACATAAATTTGTCAGTTTGAATAGTTCAAAACAGCGTTTTTCTATGTTTTTGCAAGTTTAAAACAGCAATTTTTCGTCATTTCTCATAAATCGCCGTGTCGCACAAATGAAACATGATTTTGTCAGTTTGAATAGTTCAAAACAACGTTTTTCTATGTTTTTGCAAGTTTAAAACAGCAATTTTATCGTCATTTCTCATAAATCGCCGTTTCGCACGAAAGAAACATGAATTTATCAGTTTGAATAGTTGAAAACAGCGTTTTTCTATGTTTTTGCAAGTTTAAAACAGCAATTTTATCGTCATTTCTCATAAATCGCCGTTTCGCACGGAAGAAACATGAATTTGTCAGTTTGAATAGTTGAAAACAGCGTTTTTCAATGTTTTTGCAAGTTTAAAACAGCAATTTTATCGTGATTTCACAAAAATCCACCGTTTCGAACGTAAGAAACATGAATTTATCAGTTTGAATAGTTGAAAACTGCGTTTTTCTATGTTTTTGCAAGTTTAAAACAGCAATTTTATCGTCATTTCTCTTAATTCGCCGTTTCGCACGAAAGAAACATGAATTTGTCAGTTTGAATAGTTCAAAACAACGTTTTTCTATGTTTTTGCAAGTTTAAAACAGCAATTTTATCGTCATTTCTCATCAATCGCCGTTTCACACGAAAAAAACATGAATTAGTCAGTTTGAATAGTTCAAAACAGCGTTTTTCTATGTTTTTGCAAGTTGAAAACAGCAATTTTATCGTCATTTCTCATAAATCGCCGTTTCGCACGAAAGAAACATGAATTTATCAGTTTGAATAGTTGAAAACAGCGTTTTTCTAAGTTTTTGCAAGTTTAAAACAGCATTTTTATCGTCATTTCTCATAAATCGCCGTTTCGCACGAAAGAAACATGAATTTGTCAGTTTGAATAGTTCAAAACAGCGTTTTTCTAAGTTTTTGCAAGTTTAAAACAGCAATTT
Source organism: Poecilus cupreus (assembly GCA_963942605.1). Taxonomy (NCBI): domain Eukaryota; kingdom Metazoa; phylum Arthropoda; class Insecta; order Coleoptera; family Carabidae; genus Poecilus; species Poecilus cupreus. Next base: position 41,265 of record CAWWDY010002471.1, read on the forward strand.
TATCGTCATTTCTCATAAATCGCCGTTTCGCACGAAAGAAACATGAATTTGTCAGTTTGAATAGTTCAAAACAGCGTTTTTCTATGTTTTTGCAAGTTTAAAACAGCAATTTTATCGTCATTTCTCATAAATCGCCGTTTCGCACGAAAGAAACATGAATTTGTCAATTTGAATACTTCAAAACAGCGTTTTTCTATGTTTTTGCAAGTTTAAAACAGCAATTTTATCGTCATTTCTCATAAATCGCCGTTTCGCACGAAAGAAACATGAATTTGTTAGTTTGAATAGTTCAAAACAGCGTTTTTCTATATTTTTGCAAGTTTAAAACTGCAATTTTATCGTGATTTCACAAAAACCCACCGTTTCGAACGTAAGAAACATGAATTTATCAGTTTGAATAGTTGAAAACAGCGTTTTTCTATGTTTTTGCAAGTTTAAAACAGCAATTTTATCGTCATTTCTCATAAATCGCCGTTTCGCAAGGAAGAAACATGAATTTGTCAGTTTGAATAGTTAAAAACAGCGTTTTTCAATGTTTTTGCAAGTTTAAAACTGCAATTTTATCGTGATTGCACAAAAATCCACCGTTTCGAACGTAAGAAACATGAATTCATCAGTTTGAATAGTTGAAAACAGCGTTTTTCTATGTTTTTGCAAGTTTAAAACAGCAATTTTATCGTCATTTCTCATAAATCGCCGTTTCGCACGAAAGAAACATGAATTTGTCAGTTTGAATAGTTCAAAACAGCGTTTTTCTATATTTTTGCAAGTTTAAAACAGCAATTTTATCGTCATTTCTCATAAATCGCCGTTTCACACGAAAGAAACATGAATTTGTCAGTTTGAATAGTTCAAAACAGCGTTTTTCTATGTTTTTCCAACTTTAAAACAGCAATTTTATTTTCATTTCTCATAAATCGCCGTTTCGCACGGAAGAAACATGAATTTGTCAGTTTGAATAGTTGAAAACAGCGTTTTTCAATGTTTTTGCAAGTTTAAAACTGCAATTTTATCGTGATTTCACAAAAATCCACAGTTTCGAACGTAAGAAACATGAATTCATCAGTTTGAATAGTTGAAAACAGCGTTTTTCTATGTTTTTGCAAGTTTAAAACAGCAATTTTATTGTCATTTCTCATAAATCGCCGTTTCACACAAAAAAACATAAATTTGTCAGTTTGAATAGTTCAAAACTGCGTTTTTCTATGTTTTTGCAAGTTTAAAACAGCAATTTTATCGTCATTTCTCATAAATCGCCGTTTCGCACGAAAGAAACATGAATTTGTCAGTTTGAATAGTTCAAAACAGCGTTTTTCTATGTTTTTGCAAGTTTAAAACAGCAATTTTATCGTCATTTCTCATAAATCGCCGTTTCGCACGAAAGAAACATGAATTTGTCAATTTGAATAATTCAAAACAGCGTTTTTCTAAGTTTTGCAAGTTTAAAACAGCAATTTTATCGTCATTTCTCATAAATCGCCGTTTCGCACGAAAGAAACATGAATTTGTCAGTTTGAATAGTTCAAAACAGCGTTTTTCTATGTTTTTGCAAGTTTAAAACAGCAATTTTATCGTCATTTCTCATAAATCGCCGTTTCGCACGAAAGAAACATGAATTTGTCAGTTTGAATAGTTCAAAACAGCGTTTTTCTATGTTTTTGCAAGTTTAAAACAGCAATTTTTCGTCATTTCTCATAAATCGCCGTGTCGCACAAAAGAAACATGATTTTGTCAGTTTGAATAGTTCAAAACAACGTTTTTCTATGTTTTTGCAAGTTTAAAACTGCAATTTTATCGTGATTTCACAAAAATCCACCGTTTCGAACGTAAGAAACATGAATTCATCAGTTTGAATAGTTGAAAACAGCGTTTTTCTATGTTTTTGCAAGTTTAAAACAGCAATTTTATTGTCATTTCTCATAAATCGCCGTTTCACACAAAAAAACATAAATTTGTCAGTTTGAATAGTTCATAACTGCGTTTTTCTATGTTTTTGCAAGTTTAAAACAGCAATTTTATCGTCATTTCTCATAAATCGCCGTTTCGCACGAAAGAAATATGAATTTGTCAGTTTGAATAGTTCAAAACAGCGTTTTTCTATGTTTTTGCAAGTTTAAAATAGCAATTTTAACGTCATTTCTCATAAATCGCCGTTTCGCACGAAAGAAACATGAATTTGTCAGTTTGAATAGTTGAAAACAGCGTTTTTCAATGTTTTTGCAAGTTTAAAACTGCAATTTTATCGTGATTTCACAAAAATCCACCGTTTCGAACGTAAGAAACATGAATTTATCAGTTTGAATAGTTGAAAACAGCGTTTTTCTATGTTTTTGCAAGTTTAAAACAGCAATTTTATCGTCATTTCTCATAAATCGCCGTTTCGCACGGAAGAAACATGAATTTGTCAGTTTGAATAGTTGAAAACAGCGTTTTTCAATGTTTTTGCAAGTTTAAAACTGCAATTTTATCGTGATTGCACAAAAATCCACCGTTTCGAACGTAAGAAACATGAATTCATCAGTTTGAATAGTTGAAAACAGCGTTTTTCTATGTTTTTGCAAGTTTAAAACAGCAATTTTATCGTCATTTCTCATAAATCGCCGTTTCGCATGAAAGAAACATGAATTTGTCAGTTTGAATAGTTCAAAACAGCGTTTTTCTATATTTTTGCAAGTTTAAAACAGCAATTTTATCGTCATTTCTCATAAATCGCCGTTTCACACGAAAGAAACATGAATTTGTCAGTTTGAATAGTTCAAAACAGCGTTTTTCTATGTTTTTCCAACTTTAAAACAGCAATTTTATTTTCATTTCTCATAAATCGCCGTTTCGCACGGAAGTAACATGAATTTGTCAGTTTGAATAGTTGAAAACAGCGTTTTTCAATGTTTTTGCAAGTTTAAAACTGCAATTTTATCGTGATTTCACAAAAATCCACCGTTTCGAACGTAAGAAACATGAATTCATCAGTTTGAATAGTTGAAAACAGCGTTTTTCTATGTTTTTGCAAGTTTAAAACAGCAATTTTATTGTCATTTCTCATAAATCGCCGTTTCACACAAAAAAACATAAATTTGTCAGTTTGAATAGTTCAAAACTGCGTTTTTCTATGTTTTTGCAAGTTTAAAACAGCAATTTTATCGTCATTTCTCATAAATCGCCGTTTCGCACGAAAGAAATATGAATTTGTCAGTTTGAATAGTTCAAAACAGCGTTTTTCTATGTTTTTGCAAGTTTAAAATAGCAATTTTAACGTCATTTCTCATAAATCGCCGTTTTGCACGAAAGAAACATGAATTTGTCAGTTTGAATAGTTCAGAACAGCGTTTTTCTATGTTTTTGCAAGTTTAAAACAACAATTTTATCGTCATTTCTCATAAATCGCCGTTTCACACGAAAGAAACATAAATTTGTTAGTTTGAATAGTTAAAACAGCGTTTTTCTATGTTTTTGCAAGTTTAAAACAGCAATTTTATCGTCATTTCTCATAAATCGCCGTTTCGCACGGAAGAAACATGAATTTGTCAGTTTGAATAGTTGAAAACAGCGTTTTTCAATGTTTTTGCAAGTTTAAAACAGCAATTTTATCGTGATTTCACAAAAATCCATCGTTTCGAACGTAAGAAACATGAATTTATCAGTTTGAATAGTTGAAAACAGCGTTTTTCCATGTTTTTGCAAGTTTAAAACAGCAATTTTATCGTCATTTCTCATAAATCGCCGTTTCGCACGAAAGAAACATGAATTTGTCAGTTTGAATAGTTCAAAACAGCGTTTTTCTATGTTTTTGCAAGTTTAAAACAGCAATTTTATCGTCATTTCTCATCAATCGCCGTTTCACACGAAAAAAACATAAATTTGTCAGTTTGAATAGTTCAAAACAGCGTTTTTCTATGTTTTTGCAAGTTTAAAACAGCAATTTTTCGTCATTTCTCATAAATCGCCGTGTCGCACAAAAGAAACATGATTTTGTCAGTTTGAATAGTTCAAAACAACGTTTTTCTATGTTTTTGCAAGTTTAAAACAGCAATTTTATCGTCATTTCTCATAAATCGCCGTTTCGCACGAAAGAAACATGAATTTATCAGTTTGAATAGTTGAAAACAGCGTTTTTCTATGTTTTTGCAAGTTTAAAACAGCAATTTTATCGTCATTTCTCATAAATCGCCGTTTCGCACGGAAGAAACATGAATTTGTCAGTTTGAATAGTTGAAAACAGCGTTTTTCAATGTTTTTGCAAGTTTAAAACAGCAATTTTATCGTGATTTCACAAAAATCCACCGTTTCGAACGTAAGAAACATGAATTTATCAGTTTGAATAGTTGAAAACTGCGTTTTTCTATGTTTTTGCAAGTTTAAAACAGCAATTTTATCGTCATTCCTCTTAATTCGCCGTTTCGCACGAAAGAAACATGAATTTGTCAGTTTGAATAGTTCAAAACAACGTTTTTCTATGTTTTTGCAAGTTTAAAACAGCAATTTTATCGTCATTTCTCATAAATCGCCGTTTCGCACGAAAGAAACATGAATTTGTCAGTTTGAATAGTTCAAAACAGCGTTTATCTATGTTTTTGCAAGTTTAAAACAGTAATTTTATCGTCATTTCTCATCAATCGCCGTTTCACACGAAAAAAACATAAATTTGTCAGTTTGAATAGTTCAAAACAGCGTTTTTCTATGTTTTTGCAAGTTTAAAACAGCAATTTTTCGTCATTTCTCATAAATCGCCGTGTCGCACAAAAGAAACATGATTTTGTCAGTTTGAATAGTTCAAAACAACGTTTTTCTATGTTTTTGCAAGTTTAAAACAGCAATTTTATCGTCATTTCTCATAAATCGCCGTTTCGCACGAAAGAAACATGAATTTATCAGTTTGAATAGTTGAAAACAGCGTTTTTCTATGTTTTTGCAAGTTTAAAACAGCAATTTTATCGTCATTTCTCATAAATCGCCGTTTCGCACGGAAGAAACATGAATTTGTCAGTTTGAATAGTTGAAAACAGCGTTTTTCAATGTTTTTGCAAGTTTAAAACAGCAATTTTATCGTGATTTCACAAAAATCCACCGTTTCGAACGTAAGAAACATGAATTTATCAGTTTGAATAGTTGAAAACTGCGTTTTTCTATGTTTTTGCAAGTTTAAAACAGCAATTATATCGTCATTTCTCTTAATTCGCCGTTTCGCACGAAAGAAACATGAATTTGTCAGTTTGAATAGTTCAAAACAACGTTTTTCTATGTTTTTGCAAGTTTAAAACAGCAATTTTATCGTCATTTCTCATCAATCGCCGTTTCACACGAAAAAAACATGAATTTGTCAGTTTGAATAGTTCAAAACAGCGTTTTTCTATGTTTTTGCAAGTTGAAAACAGCAATTTTATCGTCATTTCTCATAAATCGCCGTTTCGCACGAAAGAAACATGAATTTATCAGTTTGAATAGTTGAAAACAGCGTTTTTCTAAGTTTTTGCAAGTTTAAAACAGCATTTTTATCGTCATTTCTCATAAATCGCCGTTTCGCACGAAAGAAACATGAATTTGTCAGTTTGAATAGTTCAAAACAGCGTTTTTCTAAGTTTTTGCAAGTTTAAAACAGCAATTTTATCGTCATTTCTCATAAATCGCCGTTTCGCACGAAAGAAACATGAATTTGTCAGTTTGAATAGTTCAAAACAGCGTTTTTCTATGTTTTTGCAAGTTTAAAACAGCAATTTTATCGTCATTTCTCATAAATCGCCGTTTCGCACGAAAGAAACATGAATTTGTCAATTTGAATACTTCAAAACAGCGTTTTTCTATGTTTTTGCAAGTTTAAAACAGCAATTTTATCGTCATTTCTCATAAATCGCCGTTTCGCACGAAAGAAACATGAATTTGTTAGTTTGAATAGTTCAAAACAGCGTTTTTCTATATTTTTGCAAGTTTAAAACAGCAATTTTATCGTCATTTCTCATAAATCGCCGTTTCACACGAAAGAAACATGAATTTGTCAGTTTGAATAGTTCAAAACAGCGTTTTTCAATGTTTTTCCAACTTTAAAACAGCAATTTTATTGTCATTTCTCATAAATCGCCGTTTCGCACGGAAGAAACATGAATTTGTCAGTTTGAATAGTTGAAAACAGCGTTTTTCAATGTTTTTGCAAGTTTAAAACTGCAATTTTATCGTGATTTCACAAAAACCCACCGTTTCGAACGTAAGAAACATGAATTTATCAGTTTGAATAGTTGAAAACAGCGTTTTTCTATGTTTTTGCAAGTTTAAAACAGCAATTTTATCGTCATTTCTCATAAATCGCCGTTTCGCAAGGAAGAAACATGAATTTGTCAGTTTGAATAGTTGAAAACAGCGTTTTTCAATGTTTTTGCAAGTTTAAAACAGCAATTTTATCGTGATTTCACAAAAATCCACCGTTTCGAACGTAAGAAACATGAATTTATCAGTTTGAATAGTTGAAAACTGCGTTTTTCTATGTTTTTGCAAGTTTAAAACAGCAATTTTATCGTCATTCCTCTTAATTCGCCGTTTCGCACGAAAGAAACATGAATTTGTCAGTTTGAATAGTTCAAAACAACGTTTTTCTATGTTTTTGCAAGTTTAAAACAGCAATTTTATCGTCATTTCTCATAAATCGCCGTTTCGCACGAAAGAAACATGAATTTGTCAGTTTGAATAGTTCAAAACAGCGTTTATCTATGTTTTTGCAAGTTTAAAACAGCAATTTTATCGTCATTTCTCATCAATCGCCGTTTCACACGAAAAAAACATAAATTTGTCAGTTTGAATAGTTCAAAACAGCGTTTTTCTATGTTTTTGCAAGTTTAAAACAGCAATTTTTCGTCATTTCTCATAAATCGCCGTGTCGCACAAAAGAAACATGATTTTGTCAGTTTGAATAGTTCAAAACAACGTTTTTCTATGTTTTTGCAAGTTTAAAACAGCAATTTTATCGTCATTTCTCATAAATCGCCGTTTCGCACGAAAGAAACATGAATTTATCAGTTTGAATAGTTGAAAACAGCGTTTTTCTATGTTTTTGCAAGTTTAAAACAGCAATTTTATCGTCATTTCTCATAAATCGCCGTTTCGCACGGAAGAAACATGAATTTGTCAGTTTGAATAGTTGAAAACAGCGTTTTTCAATGTTTTTGCAAGTTTAAAACAGCAATTTTATCGTGATTTCACAAAAATCCACCGTTTCGAACGTAAGAAACATGAATTTATCAGTTTGAATAGTTGAAAACTGCGTTTTTCTATGTTTTTGCAAGTTTAAAACAGCAATTATATCGTCATTTCTCTTAATTCGCCGTTTCGCACGAAAGAAACATGAATTTGTCAGTTTGAATAGTTCAAAACAACGTTTTTCTATGTTTTTGCAAGTTTAAAACAGCAATTTTATCGTCATTTCTCATCAATCGCCGTTTCACACGAAAAAAACATGAATTTGTCAGTTTGAATAGTTCAAAACAGCGTTTTTCTATGTTTTTGCAAGTTGAAAACAGCAATTTTATCGTCATTTCTCATAAATCGCCGTTTCGCACGAAAGAAACATGAATTTATCAGTTTGAATAGTTGAAAACAGCGTTTTTCTAAGTTTTTGCAAGTTTAAAACAGCATTTTTATCGTCATTTCTCATAAATCGCCGTTTCGCACGAAAGAAACATGAATTTGTCAGTTTGAATAGTTCAAAACAGCGTTTTTCTAAGTTTTTGCAAGTTTAAAACAGCAATTTTATCGTCATTTCTCAAAAATCGCCGTTTCGCACGAAAGAAACATGAATTTGTCAGTTTGAATAGTTCAAAACAGCGTTTTTCTATGTTTTTGCAAGTTTAAAACAGCAATTTTATCGTCATTTCTCATAAATCGCCGTTTCGCACGAAAGAAACATGAATTTGTCAATTTGAATACTTCAAAACAGCGTTTTTCTATGTTTTTGCAAGTTTAAAACAGCAATTTTATCGTCATTTCTCATAAATCGCCGTTTCGCACGAAAGAAACATGAATTTGTTAGTTTGAATAGTTCAAAACAGCGTTTTTCTATATTTTTGCAAGTTTAAAACAGCAATTTTATCGTCATTTCTCATAAATCGCCGTTTCACACGAAAGAAACATGAATTTGTCAGTTTGAATAGTTCAAAACAGCGTTTTTCAATGTTTTTCCAACTTTAAAACAGCAATTTTATTGTCATTTCTCATAAATCGCCGTTTCGCACGGAAGAAACATGAATTTGTCAGTTTGAATAGTTGAAAACAGCGTTTTTCAATGTTTTTGCAAGTTTAAAACTGCAATTTTATCGTGATTTCACAAAAACCCACCGTTTCGAACGTAAGAAACATGAATTTATCAGTTTGAATAGTTGAAAACAGCGTTTTTCTATGTTTTTGCAAGTTTAAAACAGCAATTTTATCGTCATTTCTCATAAATCGCCGTTTCGCAAGGAAGAAACATGAATTTGTCAGTTTGAATAGTTGAAAACAGCGTTTTTCAATGTTTTTGCAAGTTTAAAACTGCAATTTTATCGTGATTGCACAAAAATCCACCGTTTCGAACGTAAGAAACATGAATTCATCAGTTTGAATAGTTGAAAACAGCGTTTTTCTATGTTTTTGCAAGTTTAAAACAGCAATTTTATCGTCATTTCTCATAAATCGCCGTTTCGCACGAAAGAAACATGAATTTGTCAGTTTGAATAGTTCAAAACAGCGTTTTTCTATATTTTTGCAAGTTTAAAACAGCAATTTTATCGTCATTTCTCATAAATCGCCGTTTCACACGAAAGAAACATGAATTTGTCAGTTTGAATAGTTCAAAACAGCGTTTTTCTATGTTTTTCCAACTTTAAAACAGCAATTTTATTTTCATTTCTCATAAATCGCCGTTTCGCACGGAAGAAACATGAATTTGTCAGTTTGAATAGTTGAAAACAGCGTTTTTCAATGTTTTTGCAAGTTTAAAACTGCAATTTTATCGTGATTTCACAAAAATCCACCGTTTCGAACGTAAGAAACATGAATTCATCAGTTTGAATAGTTGAAAACAGCGTTTTTCTATGTTTTTGCAAGTTTAAAACAGCAATTTTATTGTCATTTCTCATAAATCGCCGTTTCACACAAAAAAACATAAATTTGTCAGTTTGAATAGTTCAAAACTGCGTTTTTCTATGTTTTTGCAAGTTTAAAACAGCAATTTTATCGTCATTTCTCATAAATCGCCGTTTCGCACGAAAGAAACATGAATTTGTCAGTTTGAATAGTTCAAAACAGCGTTTTTCTATGTTTTTGCAAGTTTAAAACAGCAATTTTATCGTCATTTCTCATAAATCGCCGTTTCGCACGAAAGAAACATGAATTTGTCAATTTGAATAATTCAAAACAGCGTTTTTCTATGTTTTTGCAAGTTTAAAACAGCAATTTTATCGTCATTTCTCATAAATCGCCGTTTCGCACGAAAGAAACATGAATTTGTCAGTTTGAATAGTTCAAAACAGCGTTTTTCTATGTTTTTGCAAGTTTAAAACAGCAATTTTATCGTCATTTCTCATAAATCGCCGTTTCGCACGAAAGAAACATGAATTTGTCAGTTTGAATAGTTCAAAACAGCGTTTTTCTATGTTTTTGCAAGTTTAAAACAGCAATTTTATCGTCATTTCTCATAAATCGCCGTTTCGCACGATAGAAACATGAATTTGTCAATTTGAATAATTCAAAACAGCGTTTTTCTATGTTTTTGCAAGTTTTAAACAGCAATTTTATCGTCATTTCTCATAAATCGCCGTTTCGCACGAAAGAAACATGAATTTGTCAGTTTGAATAGTTCAAAACAGCGTTTTTCTATATTTTTGCAAGTTTAAAACAGCAATTTTATCGTCATTTCTCATAAATCGCCGTTTCACACGAAAGAAACATGAATTTGTCAGTTTGAATAGTTCAAAACAGCGTTTTTCTATGTTTTTCCAACTTTAAAACAGCAATTTTATTTTCATTTCTCATAAATCGCCGTTTCGCACGGAAGAAACATGAATTTGTCAGTTTGAATAGTTGAAAACAGCGTTTTTCAATGTTTTTGCAAGTTTAAAACTGCAATTTTATCGTGATTTCACAAAAATCCACCGTTTCGAACGTAAGAAACATGAATTTATCAGTATGAATAGTTGAAAACAGCGTTTTCTATGTTTTTGCAAGTTTAAAACAGCAATTTTATTGTCATTTCTCATAAATCGCCGTTTCACACAAAAAAACATAAATTTGTCAGTTTGAATAGTTCAAAACTGCGTTTTTCTATGTTTTTGCAAGTTTAAAACAGCAATTTTATCGTCATTTCTCATAAATCGCCGTTTCGCACGAAAGAAATATGAATTTGTCATTTTGAATAGTTCAAAACAGCGTTTTTCTATGTTTTTGCAAGTTTAAAATAGCAATTTTAACGTCATTTCTCATAAATCGCCGTTTCGCACGAAAGAAACTTGAATTTGTCAGTTTGAATAGTTCAGAACAGCGTTTTTCTATGTTTTTGCAAGTTTAAAACAACAATTTTATCGTCATTTCTCATAAATCGCCGTTTCACACGAAAGATACATAAATTTGTTAGTTTGAATAGTTAAAACAGCGTTTTTCTATGTTTTTGCAAGTTTAAAACAGCAATTTTATCGTCATTTCTCAAAAATCGCCGTTTCGCACGGAAGAAACATGAATTTGTCAGTTTGAATAGTTGAAAACAGCGTTTTTCAATGTTTTTGCAAGTTTAAAACAGCAATTTTATCGTGATTTCACAAAAATCCATCGTTTCGAACGTAAGAAACATGAATTTATCAGTTTGAATAGTTGAAAACAGCGTTTTTCCATGTTTTTGCAAGTTTAAAACAGCAATTTTATCGTCATTTCTCATAAATCGCCGTTTCGCACGAAAGAAATATGAATTCATCAGTTTGAATAGTTGAAAACAGCGTTTTTCTATGTTTTTGCAAGTTTAAAACAGCAATTTTATCGTCATTTCTCATAAATCGCCGTTTCGCACGAAAGAAACATGAATTTATCAGTTTGAATAGTTGAAAACAGCGTTTTTCTAAGTTTTTGCAAGTTTAAAACAGCATTTTTATCGTCATTTCTCATAAATCGCCGTTTCGCACGAAAGAAACATGAATTTGTCAGTTTGAATAGTTCAAAACAGCGTTTTTCTAAGTTTTTGCAAGTTTAAAACAGCAATTTTATCGTCATTTCTCATAAATCGCCGTTTCGCACGAAAGAAACATGAATTTGTCAGTTTGAATAGTTCAAAACAGCATTTTTCTATGTTTTTGCAAGTTTAAAACAGCAATTTTATCGTCATTTCTCATAAATCGCCGTTTCGCACGAAAGAAACATGAATTTGTCAATTTGAATACTTCAAAACAGCGTTTTTCTATGTTTTTGCAAGTTTAAAACAGCAATTTTATCGTCATTTCTCATAAATCGCCGTTTCGCACGAAAGAAACATGAATTTGTTAGTTTGAATAGTTCAAAACAGCGTTTTTCTATATTTTTGCAAGTTTAAAACAGCAATTTTATCGTCATTTCTCATAAATCGCCGTTTCACACGAAAGAAACATGAATTTGTCAGTTTGAATAGTTCAAAACAGCGTTTTTCTATGTTTTTCCAACTTTAAAACAGCAATTTTATTGTCATTTCTCATAAATCGCCGTTTCGCACGGAAGAAACATGAATTTGTCAGTTTGAATAGTTGAAAACAGCGTTTTTCAATGTTTTTGCAAGTTTAAAACTGCAATTTTATCGTGATTTCACAAAAATCCACCGTTTCGAACGTAAGAAACATGAATTTATCAGTTTGAATAGTTGAAAACAGCGTTTTTCTATGTTTTTGCAAGTTTAAAACAGCAATTTTATCGTCATTTCTCATAAATCGCCGTTTCGCACGGAAGAAACATGAATTTGTCAGTTTGAATAGTTGAAAACAGCGTTTTTCAATGTTTTTGCAAGTTTAAAACTGCAATTTTATCGTGATTGCGCAAAAATCCACCGTTTCGAACGTAAGAAACATGAATTCATCAGTTTGAATAGTTGAAAACAGCGTTTTTCTATGTTTTTGCAAGTTTAAAACAGCAATTTTATCGTCATTTCTCTTAAATCGCCGTTTCGCACGAAAGAAACATGAATTTGTCAGTTTGAATAGTTCAAAACAGCGTTTTTCTATATTTTTGCAAGTTTAAAACAGCAATTTTATCGTCATTTCTCATAAATCGCCGTTTCACACGAAAGAAACATGAATTTGTCAGTTTGAATAGTTCAAAACAGCGTTTTTCTATGTTTTTCCAACTTTAAAACAGCAATTTTATTTTCATTTCTCATAAATCGCCGTTTCGCACGGAAGAAACATGAATTTGTCAGTTTGAATAGTTGAAAACAGCGTTTTTCAATGTTTTTGCAAGTTTAAAACAGCAATTTTATCGTGATTTCACAAAAATCCATCGTTTCGAACGTAAGAAACATGAATTTATCAGTTTGAATAGTTGAAAACAGCGTTTTTCCATGTTTTTGCAAGTTTAAAACAGCAATTTTATCGTCATTTCTCATAAATCGCCGTTTCGCACGAAAGAAATATGAATTCATCAGTTTGAATAGTTGAAAACAGCGTTTTTCTATGTTTTTGCAAGTTTAAAACAGCAATTTTATCGTCATTTCTCATAAATCGCCGTTTCGCACGAAAGAAACATGAATTTATCAGTTTGAATAGTTGAAAACAGCGTTTTTCTAAGTTTTTGCAAGTTTAAAACAGCATTTTTATCGTCATTTCTCATAAATCGCCGTTTCGCACGAAAGAAACATGAATTTGTCAGTTTGAATAGTTCAAAACAGCGTTTTTCTAAGTTTTTGCAAGTTTAAAACAGCAATTTTATCGTCATTTCTCATAAATCGCCGTTTCGCACGAAAGAAACATGAATTTGTCAGTTTGAATAGTTCAAAACAGCGTTTTTCTATGTTTTTGCAAGTTTAAAACAGCAATTTTATCGTCATTTCTCATAAATCGCCGTTTCGCACGAAAGAAACATGAATTTGTCAATTTGAATACTTCAAAACAGCGTTTTTCTATGTTTTTGCAAGTTTAAAACAGCAATTTTATCGTCATTTCTCATAAATCGCCGTTTCGCACGAAAGAAACATGAATTTGTTAGTTTGAATAGTTCAAAACAGCGTTTTTCTATATTTTTGCAAGTTTAAAACAGAAATTTTATCGTCATTTCTCATAAATCGCCGTTTCACACGAAAGAAATATGAATTTGTCAGTTTGAATAGTTCAAAACAGCGTTTTTCTATGTTTTTCCAACTTTAAAACAGCAATTTTATTGTCATTTCTCATAAATCGCCGTTTCGCACGGAAGAAACATGAATTTGTCAGTTTGAATAGTTGAAAACAGCGTTTTTCAATGTTTTTGCAAGTTTAAAACTGCAATTTTATCGTGATTTCACAAAAATCCACCGTTTCGAACGTAAGAAACATGAATTTATCAGTTTGAATAGTTGAAAACAGCGTTTTTCTATGTTTTTGCAAGTTTAAAACAGCAATTTTATCGTCATTTCTCATAAATCGCCGTTTCGCACGGAAGAAACATGAATTTGTCAGTTTGAATAGTTGAAAACAGCTTTTTTCAATGTTTTTGCAAGTTTAAAACAGCAATTTTATCGTGATTTCACAAAAATCCATCGTTTCGAACGTAAGAAACATGAATTTATCAGTTTGAATAGTTGAAAACAGCGTTTTTCCATGTTTTTGCAAGTTTAAAACAGCAATTTTATCGTCATTTCTCATAAATCGCCGTTTCGCACGAAAGAAACATGAATTTGTCAGTTTGAATAGTTCAAAACAGCGTTTTTCTATATTTTTGCAAGTTTAAAACAGCAATTTTATCGTCATTTCTCATAAATCGCCGTTTCACACGAAAGAAACATGAATTTGTCAGTTTGAATAGTTCAAAACAGCGTTTTTCTATGTTTTTCCAACTTTAAAACAGCAATTTTTTTTCATTTCTCATAAATCGCCGTTTCGCACGGAAGAAACATGAATTTGTCAGTTTGAATAGTTGAAAACAGCGTTTTTCAATGTTTTTGCAAGTTTAAAACTGCAATTTTATCGTGATTTCACAAAAATCCACCGTTTCGAACGTAAGAAACATGAATTTATCAGTTTGAATAGTTGAAAACAGCGTTTTTCTATGTTTTTGCAAGTTTAAAACAGCAATTTTATCGTCATTTCTCATAAATCGCCGTTTCGCACGGAAGAAACATGAATTTGTCAGTTTGAATAGTTGAAAACAGCGTTTTTCAATGTTTTTGCAAGTTTAAAACAGCAATTTTATCGTGATTTCACAAAAATCCATCGTTTCGAACGTAAGAAACATGAATTTATCAGTTTGAATAGTTAAAAACAGCGTTTTTCCATGTTTTTGCAAGTTTAAAACAGCAATTTTATCGTCATTTCTCATAAATCGCCGTTTCGCACGAAAGAAACATGAATTTGTCAGTTTGAATAGTTCAAAACAGCGTTTTTCTATATTTTTGCAAGTTTAAAACAGCAATTTTATCGTCATTTCTCATAAATCGCCGTTTCACACGAAAGAAACATGAATTTGTCAGTTTGAATAGTTCAAAACAGCGTTTTTCTATGTTTTTCCAACTTTAAAACAGCAATTTTATTTTCATTTCTCATAAATCGCCGTTTCGCACGGAAGAAACATGAATTTGTCAGTTTGAATAGTTGAAAACAGCGTTTTTCAATGTTTTTGCAAGTTTAAAACTGCAATTTTATCGTGATTTCACAAAAATCCACCGTTTCGAACGTAAGAAACATGAATTTATCAGTTTGAATAGTTGAAAACAGCGTTTTTCTATGTTTTTGCAAGTTTAAAACAGCAATTTTATTGTCATTTCTCATAAATCGCCGTTTCACACAAAAAAACATAAATTTGTCAGTTTGAATAGTTCAAAACTGCGTTTTTCTATGTTTTTCCAACTTTAAAACAGCAATTTTATTTTCATTTCTCATAAATCGCCGTTTCGCACGAAAGAAATATGAATTTGTCAGTTTGAATAGTTCAAAACAGCGTTTTTCTATGTTTTTGCAAGTTTAAAATAGCAATTTTAACGTCATTTCTCATAAATCGCCGTTTCGCACGAAAGAAACATGAATTTGTCAGTTTGAATAGTTCAGAACAGCGTTTTTCTATGTTTTTGCAAGTTTAAAACAACAATTTTATCGTCATTTCTCATAAATCGCCGTTTCACACGAAAGATACATAAATTTGTTAGTTTGAATAGTTAAAACAGCGTTTATCTATGTTTTTGCAAGTTTAAAACAGCAATTTTATCGTCATTTCTCATAAATCGCAGTTTCGCACGGAAGAAACATGAATTTGTCAGTTTGAATAGTTGAAAACAGCGTTTTTCAATGTTTTTGCAAGTTTAAAACAGCAATTTTATCGTGATTTCACAAAAATCCATCGTTTCGAACGTAAGAAACATGAATTTATCAGTTTGAATAGTTGAAAACAGCGTTTTTCCATGTTTTTGCAAGTTTAAAACAGCAATTTTATCGTCATTTCTCATAAATCGCCGTTTCGCACGAAAGAAACATGAATTTGTCAGTTTGAATAGTTCAAAACAGCGTTTTTCTATGTTTTTGCAAGTTTAAAACAGCAATTTTATCGTCATTTCTCATCAATCGCCGTTTCACACGAAAAAAACATGAATTTGTCAGTTTGAATAGTTCAAAACAGCGTTTTTCTATGTTTTTGCAAGTTTAAAACAGCAATTTTTCGTCATTTCTCATAAATCGCCGTGTCGCACAAAAGAAACATGATTTTGTCAGTTTGAATAGTTCAAAACAACGTTTTTCTATGTTTTTGCAAGTTTAAAACAGCAATTTTATCGTCATTTCTCATAAATCGCCGTTTCGCACGAAAGAAACATGAATTTATCAGTTTGAATAGTTGAAAACAGCGTTTTTCTATGTTTTTGCAAGTTTAAAACAGCAATTTTATCGTCATTTCTCATAAATCGCCGTTTTGCACGGAAGAAACATGAATTTGTCAGTTTGAATAGTTGAAAACAGCGTTTTTCAATGTTTTTGCAAGTTTAAAACAGCAATTTTATCGTGATTTCACAAAAATCCACCGTTTCGAACGTAAGAAACATGAATTTATCAGTTTGAATAGTTGAAAACTGCGTTTTTCTATGTTTTTGCAAGTTTAAAACAGCAATTTTATCGTCATTTCTCTTAAATCGCCGTTTCGCACGAAAGAAACATGAATTTGTCAGTTTGAATAGTTCAAAACAGCGTTTTTCTATGTTTTTTCAAGTTTAAAACAGCAATTTTATCGTCATTTCTCATCAATCGCCGTTTCACACGAAAAAAACATGAATTTGTCAGTTTGAATAGTTCAAAACAGCGTTTTTCTATGTTTTTGCAAGTTTAAAACAGCAATTTTATCGTCATTTCTCATAAATCGCCGTTTCGCACGAAAGAAACATGAATTTATCAGTTTGAATAGTTGAAAACAGCGTTTTTCTAAGTTTTTGCAAGTTTAAAACAGCATTTTTATCGTCATTTCTCATAAATCGCCGTTTCGCACGAAAGAAACATGAATTTGTCAGTTTAAATAGTTCAAAACAGCGTTTTTCTAAGTTTTTGCAAGTTTAAAACAGCAATTTTATCGTCATTTCTCATAAATCGCCGTTTCGCACGAAAGAAACATGAATTTGTCAGTTTGAATAGTTCAAAACAGCGTTTTTCTATGTTTTTGCAAGTTTAAAACAGCAATTTTATCGTCATTTCTCATAAATCGCCGTTTCGCACGAAAGAAACATGAATTTGTCAATTTGAATACTTCAAAACAGCGTTTTTCTATGTTTTTGCAAGTTTAAAACAGCAATTTTATCGTCATTTCTCATAAATCGCCGTTTCGCACGAAAGAAACATGAATTTGTCAGTTTGAATAGTTCAAAACAGCGTTTTTCTATATTTTTGCAAGTTTAAAACAGCAATTTTATCGTCATTTCTCATAAATCGCCGTTTCACACAAAAGAAACATGAATTTGTCAGTTTGAATAGTTCAAAACAGCGTTTTTCTATGTTTTTCCAACTTTAAAACAGCAATATTATTGTCATTTCTCATCAATCGCCGTTTCACACGAAAAAAACATGAATTTGTCAGTTTGAATAGTTCAAAACAGCGTTTTTCTATGTTTTTGCAAGTTTAAAACAGCAATTTTATCGTCATTTCTCATAAATCGCCGTTTCGCACGAAAGAAACATGAATTTGTCAGTTTGAATAGTTCAAAACAGCGTTTTTCTATGTTTTTGCAAGTTTAAAACAGCAATTTTATCGTCATTTCTCATAAATCGCCGTTTCGCACGAAAGAAACATGAATTTGTCAATTTGAATACTTCAAAACAGCGTTTTTCTATGTTTTTGCAAGTTTAAAACAGCAATTTTATCGTCATTTCTCATAAATCGCCGTTTCGCACGAAAGAAACATGAATTTGTCAGTTTGAATAGTTCAAAACAGCGTTTTTCTATATTTTTGCAAGTTTAAAACAGCAATTTTATCGTCATTTCTCATAAAGCGCCGTTTCACACGAAAAAAACATGAATTTGTCAGTTTGAATAGTTCAAAACAGCGTTTTTCTATGTTTTTCCAACTTTAAAACAGCAATTTTATTGTCATTTCTCATAAATCGCCGTTTCGCACGAAAGAAACATGAATTTGTCAGTTTGAATAGTTGAAAACAGCGTTTTTCAATGTTTTTGCAAGTTTAAAACTGCAATTTTATCGTGATTTCACAAAAATCCACCGTTTCGAACGTAAGAAACATGAATTTATCAGTTTGAATAGTTGAAAACAGCGTTTTTCTATGTTTTTGCAAGTTTAAAACAGCAATTTTATCGTCATTTCTCATAAATCGCCGTTTCGCACGGAAGAAACATGAATTTGTCAGTTTGAATAGTTGAAAACAGCGTTTTTCAATGTTTTTGCAAGTTTAAAACTGCAATTTTATCGTGATTGCGCAAAAATCCACCGTTTCGAACGTAAGAAACATGAATTCATCAGTTTGAATAGTTGAAAACAGCGTTTTTCTATGTTTTTGCAAGTTTAAAACAGCAATTTTATCGTCATTTCTCTTAAATCGCCGTTTCGCACGAAAGAAACATGAATTTGTCAGTTTGAATAGTTCAAAACAGCGTTTTTCTATATTTTTGCAAGTTTAAAACAGCAATTTTATCGTCATTTCTCATAAATCGCCGTTTCACACGAAAGAAACATGAATTTGTCAGTTTGAATAGTTCAAAACAGCGTTTTTCTATGTTTTTCCAACTTTAAAACAGCAATTTTATTTTCATTTCTCATAAATCGCCGTTTCGCACGGAAGAAACATGAATTTGTCAGTTTGAATAGTTGAAAACAGCGTTTTTCAATGTTTTTGCAAGTTTAAAACAGCAATTTTATCGTGATTTCACAAAAATCCATCGTTTCGAACGTAAGAAACATGAATTTATCAGTTTGAATAGTTGAAAACAGCGTTTTTCCATGTTTTTGCAAGTTTAAAACAGCAATTTTATCGTCATTTCTCATAAATCGCCGTTTCGCACGAAAGAAATATGAATTCATCAGTTTGAATAGTTGAAAACAGCGTTTTTCTATGTTTTTGCAAGTTTAAAACAGCAATTTTATCGTCATTTCTCATAAATCGCCGTTTCGCACGAAAGAAACATGAATTTATCAGTTTGAATAGTTGAAAACAGCGTTTTTCTAAGTTTTTGCAAGTTTAAAACAGCATTTTTATCGTCATTTCTCATAAATCGCCGTTTCGCACGAAAGAAACATGAATTTGTCAGTTTGAATAGTTCAAAACAGCGTTTTTCTAAGTTTTTGCAAGTTTAAAACAGCAATTTTATCGTCATTTCTCATAAATCGCCGTTTCGCACGAAAGAAACATGAATTTGTCAGTTTGAATAGTTCAAAACAGCGTTTTTCTATGTTTTTGCAAGTTTAAAACAGCAATTTTATCGTCATTTCTCATAAATCGCCGTTTCGCACGAAAGAAACATGAATTTGTCAATTTGAATACTTCAAAACAGCGTTTTTCTATGTTTTTGCAAGTTTAAAACAGCAATTTTATCGTCATTTCTCATAAATCGCCGTTTCGCACGAAAGAAACATGAATTTGTTAGTTTGAATAGTTCAAAACAGCGTTTTTCTATATTTTTGCAAGTTTAAAACAGAAATTTTATCGTCATTTCTCATAAATCGCCGTTTCACACGAAAGAAATATGAATTTGTCAGTTTGAATAGTTCAAAACAGCGTTTTTCTATGTTTTTCCAACTTTAAAACAGCAATTTTATTGTCATTTCTCATAAATCGCCGTTTCGCACGGAAGAAACATGAATTTGTCAGTTTGAATAGTTGAAAACAGCGTTTTTCAATGTTTTTGCAAGTTTAAAACTGCAATTTTATCGTGATTTCACAAAAATCCACCGTTTCGAACGTAAGAAACATGAATTTATCAGTTTGAATAGTTGAAAACAGCGTTTTTCTATGTTTTTGCAAGTTTAAAACAGCAATTTTATCGTCATTTCTCATAAATCGCCGTTTCGCACGGAAGAAACATGAATTTGTCAGTTTGAATAGTTGAAAACAGCGTTTTTCAATGTTTTTGCAAGTTTAAAACAGCAATTTTATCGTGATTTCACAAAAATCCATCGTTTCGAACGTAAGAAACATGAATTTATCAGTTTGAATAGTTGAAAACAGCGTTTTTCCATGTTTTTGCAAGTTTAAAACAGCAATTTTATCGTCATTTCTCATAAATCGCCGTTTCGCACGAAAGAAACATGAATTTGTCAGTTTGAATAGTTCAAAACAGCGTTTTTCTATATTTTTGCAAGTTTAAAACAGCAATTTTATCGTCATTTCTCATAAATCGCCGTTTCACACGAAAGAAACATGAATTTGTCAGTTTGAATAGTTCAAAACAGCGTTTTTCTATGTTTTTCCAACTTTAAAACAGCAATTTTATTTTCATTTCTCATAAATCGCCGTTTCGCACGGAAGAAACATGAATTTGTCAGTTTGAATAGTTGAAAACAGCGTTTTTCAATGTTTTTGCAAGTTTAAAACTGCAATTTTATCGTGATTTCACAAAAATCCACCGTTTCGAACGTAAGAAACATGAATTTATCAGTTTGAATAGTTGAAAACAGCGTTTTTCTATGTTTTTGCAAGTTTCAAACAGCAATTTTATTGTCATTTCTCATAAATCGCCGTTTCACACAAAAAAACATAAATTTGTCAGTTTGAATAGTTCAAAACTGCGTTTTTCTATGTTTTTCCAACTTTAAAACAGCAATTTTATTTTCATTTCTCATAAATCGCCGTTTCGCACGAAAGAAATATGAATTTGTCAGTTTGAATAGTTCAAAACAGCGTTTTTCTATGTTTTTGCAAGTTTAAAAT